>OMMV01075379.1:5439-17479 GCA_900302635.1 Chatrabus melanurus
GGATTATTCCTGGGATTTCTCCTCTAACATTCTTAGATCCTGATTGGTGACCTTTGAACCTGATCGCTCATCTTTTGTTCTGATTGCTGATCTGCGATCCTGATCTTTGTTCCTGATCACTCATCTTTGATCATTCATCTTTGATTCTGATCACTGATTTTTGATCTTTGAGCATCACCAAGAAGGTTTTTGTTGTCTATCTGTCTTGCTTTGATCCTGTAATCAGGATCAAAAGGAATCCGGCTCAAGAGGTGAATTGACCTTTTATCCTACTTGCTGAATTAATCAGCAATCCTGATTACAGGATGAAGGGAATCAGAATCAGAGATCGAAGATCAAAGGTTCAAAACAATCAGGATCAAAGATCAAATGCAAGATCCGCCACTTGCTCTCGATCTGGGCCAAAATTTAACCAGCTTGCTCCTCGATCAATTCTGCGCTTCAGAATGTCTCAATTATATTGCTTGTTATGGCACCAATGAGATCACTGGCCCAGTCTCATCCCAATGTGTTGACATAGCGACAGAATGGTGAAGGTTTTGCTTTGATGATGTTCAAAGTACCCTTCAGCATTTTCAAGATTAAAGAGAGTTTATTGTCATTCAGCATATTGCAAAGAAGTAGGGTACTGAATATTTATTACTCTGGACACCAAGGTGCAAGTTAAGATAGAAAAAACAAAGACAATCTCTATATACAAACACAATATATGTATATATTAATAAATTAATATAAAATAAATTATAGCAGCAGTAGGGAGTAGTGGAATACTGATTTAACAGTTTGGCTGTAACACTGCAGTGCAAACTGTTCTTGCGCATTGTGGTCCTGGCATCAGCAGTGGAACGCTACTGTCTGTATGGATACTGGTGGGAGTCCATTGTCACAGTGATGGATTCTTTAAAGTGAGTTATGACCAGGTGTTTGAAACACTTCACAACTATGGGAGTGCCTCGTGAGTGCCACCAGACGATAGTCACTTAGTGTTGTACTCATGGAGTATTTCAGAACCAGAAGTAATGCCTGTTTTATTAAAGGATGTTGGAAAAGTGGTCTTTAAGAGTGATGTGTTGAAAATGGCCATCAGCATATCTGTAAACTGGAGGGTATGTTCTCTGAGAACTCGGCCTGGGAAATTATCAGTCTCTGCAGCCTTGCGGTGGTTGACACACAACAGAGTTCTCCTCACATTTGCTGCAACAACAGTAAAGGGCTGTTCATTTGAGGGAGGGGAAGGTTGTGTCATGTTGTTGTTGTTTGTCTTTCGCCTGCCCCTGTTCGTTCAGGATCGCAACAGTGGATTCAGTACAGATCCACATCCGCAGATTTGGCACAAGTTTTACACCAGATTCCCTTCCTGACGCAACTCCAGTTCTACCCAGAGAAACACACACAGCCCGTGGTCTTCCTAAGCAGTTTCCCAGCCAAGTACTAATCAGGACTTACTCTGCTTAACTTCTGAGATCTGACAGCATCATGTGTATACAAAGCAGATAGGCTGCGTACTACAGAGCATAAAAGGTGTTAAGACCATCTGAGAGGGAGTGATCACTTGGACAATCCATGAATCTCCTGGTCTAATCCATGATGCTCTTTATGCTCTTCCACATGCTCCTCGGTTCACTGGTGGAAAAGTGTCTCTATTTTGTGGGCATACACTCTTTTTGATTCCTTAAGCCTCGGTCACAACCGGCTGTACGGGCTCCTACGGCCTGTTTGCATCCAAATTTTGTGCAGAATCTCACGTGCCACGCACGTCCTTCTTGAGGTATTTTGACAGCCGTAAGCACGTACAGAGGATGTTGGACATGCCCAACAAATTCTGCGAATTCTCAGCAAAAAGCGAGGCCGCAAGTGTAACTTGCTCCCCCCTCAAGGAGTTCGCAAGGAGCCGTCAGTACGCCATCATGAGTGTGTGTGTGTGTGTGTGGCAAGTGTGACGCAAAAGTGATGCAAGTGTGACTTACCTTCGCCGTGCGTTCCATTCTCTTCGTATGTGGGGAGTGCGTGCCACGTACGCATGTAGCAAGACAAACTCAAAAAGTGAGTACGATCTCCACGGCAATCACACGTTGCAATTAGCGTCCCTGCTTGAAAGGACATCTCACGTGGCCCCTGTCGTGTTGTGCTCTTATTTTGAAGGGCACTCATTCAAAATAAGAGCACATTTCAGAATGTAGATTCTACCACAGCCCGTGCAACTCGCAAGGCAGACTTACACCTTTCTCGAGAAGCCGTCCTCTACGTCTACGACCTCCACGGCACCCACAATTCGCAAGGGACGTACGATCCCACAATTCATGCGTCCAGTTGTGACCAAGGCTTTAATACCTGTTACAAGGTTCCTCCTGGCTGTTCTGAGAACCGCTCTGTTCTCTGATCTGAAAGTAGTGGTCCCTCATTCTCAAAAGGAAGCGGATTTGCATTCAGTCAGGGCTTCTTTTTGGGGTGTCTGGTGACCATCCTGGAAGTCGTAACATCCTCTACGAACGTGCTGATGTAACTGTTGCATACTCCTCCAAATTCAGAACATTCCCCATAAATTATGGCTTCCTTGAACATCTCTCCATAGGTCCGCTCAAAGCAGTCCTGGAGCATGGGGGCAGTAGTGTTGGACCTCACAGCTGCTGTTTTCTGACATGCTTCTTCCTTTTAAAACTGGCATATAAAACTCTGGTGTGTAAGCATCTCATAAGGGAGATGTGGTCTCAGAATCTGAGGTGGGGGGGGGGGGTGTTATGAGTCCCCTGTTGTATACACATTCAACACATTCAAGCATATGTACAGCAACCCCTGGGTTACAAGGAAAACTAGGAAAGTAGGATGATGTGATTGAAGTCACCAGCATTAATGTAAAGTGCATCTGGATGTTTATTTTGCAGGTGGCTAATGATGTTGTGTAGCTCTCTGAGGGCTTCCTTAACCTTAGCGCTGAGAGGAATGTAAATGGCTGTAATGAGCTTTGATGTAAACTGTCGAAGCAGGTAATGTAGGTGGCATTCATTTCAATATTTATACAGCACCAAATCATAGCATAACTTATCTCAAAATGCCATATACGAGTCAGGTCTAGACCTTACCCACCCCACAAACAAGCACATTGGCGACAGTAGTAAGGAAAAACTCCCTCAGCATTTTTTTGATTACAGGAAGAAACCTCCAGCAGACCAGACTCAACGTGGATTTCATTTTTAAATGTTTTGCTGCGTCCATGCAGTTCCTGATGATCACTGTACAGTGTGTGCACCAACCACCAACCTTTTTTTTATGCATATTCACACTTCCCCTCCACGAGTCTTCCCTGACAGGCCAGTCCTGTCTGCCCGGAATGTTTGCATTCCATCGAGGTAAAATGTAGAGTCCAGCATGTTGTAGTTAAGCCACATTTCTATGAAGATCAGTCAACACCAGGTTCTCATTTCCACGGTGGTGTTGAGTCTGAGTAAAAGATCCAATGAGTCGATTTTAGCCAGAAACAGTGATGCTATGGCTGGCTAGTTGCATTAGCGTTTAGCTTAGCTGCTAGCCCAGCTGTCTTGCCCCATTTCTGCTTTCAAGTGCTTATGTCTATATCCAAGCTGCAGTCCGCTAAGCAGAGCTCTTAATTCAGCTTGCAGCGGGTCGATGGTGAATTTTGCTCCAAGTTCAGAAGGGCCATACTTTCTAGTTCTAGCTACAATGAGAACTTTGTTCTGGTAGTTGTCTATATCTACAATCTGAAAACTGTATGGAGACATGTGAGAACTTTATTTGTAAAAATGTTATTAATCTCACTATTATAACCATCATGATAGCCATAACGGTAGTAAATAAAAAAGGGCATCACTAATTCAGACTATTGAAAAGTAGGATCTGCATAAGTAATGACTTCTGCACAAGTCATTACTGTACAAATATGTTGGAAACACATACTTCTGTCCAACAGGTTGAGATGAATCATTTTATTTGGAACATTTCATGCAGTTTGTTAGATCATAGTTAGAGGATGTCCCATCTTTTTTTTAAATTTAGGATTAGTTATATCACCAAGGATAGAAGCCAAAATATCCAGAATATCCACCTGGATCAATCACCTGGACCAATCCTGATCCACTTGATCTTGGATGAGGATTGAGAGCTAAATTATAGGAAATATTCAACACAATCAGAGGTACATAAACAAATATTGAGGCTAGTATGTTGCAAATAACTCTATTTCTTAGTAAGAGGATCCTCTTAAAAACTGTAGAAACACATATACACATGGTTTACTGCCTGGGTTTAGGCTCAAGATTATCCTCAAATTCTAAACATTTTAAAAAAATTATAAAAAAGTTGCCCATAATGTTGTGAGTAATGCCGACGGCGACCACAGACAAACAAGCAAACAAACAAACCAAGATCCCCGCATATACAGTAGCTGCTGTCTAAGGGGCTGAGGGTGAACAAAGACGACCTCAGTATGGGTGATTTTAATATTCAGAAGGTGCTTGGTTCATTTTTTTAAATGATGAAGGCACACCTTCATGTTATCCTGACAGAAGAGTATTCATGATAATCCCCTAAAACAGATCCCGTCAGCACCACTGTTCCGTCCATAAACACTAAATTTAAGTTAATTTAATTTAGATTTAACATGGACAATGTATGAAAAGACATTGAATTGAGACAGAGGAAAGATGTATTGTGAACCAAATTTAGCCAATTGAGACAGACATATCTATTCTAAATGTAGGCATGGTTTTATTTTTGGAGTGTTTGCTGTGTCAGCTCAGCAGTTACTGTCGAGCACTGTTACTATGGTTACATAATAGAATGGAGGTTAGTCACCGTTAATTCCCACGCTGTGTGATAGGGTCATGCTTTCTGTGCCTCACTGTTCAACTGGTCTTCATCTGCCTTTCAACAGAATCCAACAGTGAAAGCTTAATAATGACTTTAACTTCAGAAAAACAAAACTTATGTTCAGGGTTTATTAATGCGCCTCTGATCATTATAGAAATAATTGAGCTGTACTTCAGAATGTGAGAATACAGCAACAACTACAAAATTGTATACTTGGGCTTTTTAACAAAAATGTTGAAAATGGTTGTTTCCATACAGTGTTATAGCTTTACTTGGGTGAACTTTGTACATTTCTCAGACAGACTCTGAGAAATGTACAAATAAATGAATGACCAAAGTGTGAGCATTCACCAGGTGATGTCATAAAGAGACTCACACAGACCCAACACTCATGCAGCACCGGTATACTCATGTATGATGTTCATCCTCACCATTTCAGCATCAAAATATTTAGTCTACATTTTCTCAGCAGAGATTTATATCTGTAAACTGTTTAGGCACGGGCTGCTTACCGGTTTCACGGCGTGCCGTGGTTTGAAAATTCCACTCTTCCAAATCTATGACAATTTCCTGTTCGACGGTATGAGGTTTCTAAACAAACCTGATGTCAATCCACATAGATCACGTAGTCAGCTTTGCATAGCTAAAATCCACGTGTTATTTCCAAAGTGTGGAAATATTTGTTATCAGAAAAAAAGAAAAACCTCACATCTGCAGCAGAGAGGAAAGCCACCTAATGTTCAAAGTCTGCAGGTTACATGTGAACAAAGAGTGACTGAAAGAGGAAGAAAAACATCCCACCACCTACGGCGCTTTGTTGAACTCAGGGTAGCATCATTATAAAATGAAAATCAAAGCAGAGAGCTGCTGTATTCATGAAATAAATACTCTTGCCTCACTAACAAGCCAAATAACACAGCTAATTAGCAAGCTATCATCGGTGAGTTGTCTTTGATTTTCTTCCCCATTACTCACTGTGGCCAGAATTCAAAGCAAAACGAAACAGCAAACTGTTTAACAAAACGCGTTACGCTTTTGAATCACGAAAAACCTCTGTTATTTCTGTCCAACATGCAACAAATGAATGTTTCTCTTTTTTTCCAAAAGCTCGAAATAATTAAACAACTTGCTGGTTCTGTCGCTCTGTGAGTCTGTATAATCATCACAGCAAGGAATAGATAAAAATGACAGACAAACACACACACACACACACACACACACACACAGTGCTATAGGTCCACCCTTTGCATAATACAAAACATAAATATTGGAATTCCGTAACTAATTTGTATGAGGTAGAGACGGATGATTTGAAAGAAACAACAGCAAAAAAGAAGTAGGTGCGTCCTTTGGAAGGACTACTTCTGCGAAGCTCCTCCTCTGACAGTTTATGTATGAGGGTTAAAAAAAGATAACAAAATCTTAACATTAATCAAATCATGGGAACAAATCAAATTTCGAACAGTGTGAAGAACAACATTTCGAGGGTTAAGGTTAAGCCCCTGTCACACTACCACATATTGAATTTACGGCCCACATACGGGAAAAATTGTTTATTTTTGAGGCCGTATTTGCTCAGGTCGTATGGTTCCCGCCCACTTTAAGTACACCTTACGTACACTTCCCGCACATAGGACGTATCCAGGATGTAAAATGACCCCGTAAGCTTCAAGTTTTCTTACTGTATGGTTCCAGTAAGGCCCGTATGGTTCCAGTAAGGCCCGTATGGTTCCAGTAAGGCCCGTATGGTTCCCCTGTACATTCCTGACTATGCCACTTTTAACATCTCCATCTGCCTGAAAAAAAGTGCCGCACTCACACAGAGCCAGGAGGGGACACACACACAGCCTGCCAAATGTCACACAAGCATGTGCATGTGCATGCACACACACACACAGAGCTGGGCTGACACACTGCCAATCAGCACCCAGGAAAGTTCCACAGTGTGATGGATATACCTGCCGAATGTCACACAGGCAGCTCACAGACTCACAGAGAGCTGGAGGCGGCTGGTACGGGAAGGCGGGAAAGGGTACTGGAAATTCCCAGGGAGGAAGCTGGAAGCCAGCGGCAAGCCTACTGGCTGTGTTTGCGAGTCCATTCACAATATGTAGCAGCTACGTAAAGGCTTGTACACCTTGCATACGCTGCCGTAGACTTTGAGTAGACTTAAAGTAGACTTTAAATAGAGTTACTTTTCCAGTAAAACAGCTACGGGAGGACCCTCCCAAAAATTTTGAACATTTTAAAAATCTCGCCTAGTAAGCATTCCCGTAGACCCCCGTAGTGTTTAAGTACGCTTCCGTTAAAGCTTGCGTAACCCCCCGTATTTTTACATTTCAAAATAAGGGCTTCTACGGGAAGCAAATACGTGATAGTGTGACAGGGGCTTTACAGTAAAACATGGCTTCAATATATATATTTTTTCTGTGTGTCACTCCAGGGATCCGTAGCAGCCTGAGTTGGTCTCCGCATCAATCAACCACGGATGGGACCTCAACCTGTTGCGCTGCTTCTGGGCCCTCCTACTTTGCTGCAAGGAACGGGCTGTCATCGTTACGTGTACGTGTCTTTTCTTTTCTTTTTTTTTTGCAATACACTTCTGCGTTATGTTGTTACGGTTACGATATGGTGCTATTTGAACGTACGGTGATGTAGTGTAGAGCCAGCTTACTCTTACACTGGTCCATGCCTAAAACTGTTCCTTCCCGAATGAAGGACTCAGAAGCTGTAGCTTCTGCCTTTTGTCAAATTGAGTCATTATCAAAGAGTCAAACATGGTCTGAAGTGTCATAACACAATCATACATCAAACAATATTTTATAATAAAATGACACAGTACACTGCTGTACTATATATAATCATTTAGAAGTGTCACTTCATGCTTTGCATTCAGTATGTATCACCAATGACACTTCCTTGGGAAAAACATACAGCATGTTACCATCTGTCATGTGGACTCGCTAAACGATGTAGAGTGCTGTGACCTCTGGGAAAAACAGAACTCTCTTCTACTTCTCCTACTCCAAATGAAGTTTCATTTCACAATGGTATTCTTTTCATAAATACTGTTCATCAACATTTTTTTACCTAGAGTTTTAGTTATGATATTTGATCATACATTTAAAGCTACAGTTTGTAGGACTTAGTGTCATCTGATGGTGAGGTTGCAAATCGCATTATGCTGTCGCCGGTCATGATTTTGTGTCCCTTCACATTTTCACTTCTTTGGCAACAGTGGTTCACGCTCCCTTGCCTTCTCTTGTGGTAAGGAATATCTACGAGTCTCCATTTCACAAAAATGAGGGTTCTCAAATTTGTTTGCCTGCACTAGCATCCAGTAGACGGGGTATAAGGGAGCAACCACTGATTCGTCCTCTTTTTTCTTCAGTATTCCTGCCACACTGCAAAATGCAAAAGGTGAAGTAAGTATGTCCCTTTTGGGCTACTGTATCCACATGGCAATGCAACATGGCGGCCTCCATGAGGGGGCCCGCTCCCATGTAGATATGAAGAGCTCGTTCTAAGCTCATAAAAACACATCGATTCATTGTTGCAGGTAATTTATACACTAATGAACAGAAGCTTATGAATGCTATGTTCCGTTTCTGCTTATAAACACCCCTAAATCCCACACACTGTAGCTTTAAGCAAAAGTCGCATCTTATTTAACAGATTTAAGATTTTGCCTAGATTATCAAATAAATTGTGAAAAATTAAAAATTTTAAGCTCAAAAGCTAGACATTTTTGAAAATATAGTTAATAAATAAGGTGATTCGATTTTTAGGGAGTGCTGTGTATAAATTTACATGTTAATGATGATGAAGGGATTTCTTTTGTATGATGATTCAGTAACAATACATGGTACACACTTAATATTTACAACGTCAGCACTCCTGTACAGTAGATGAGCTGATTACAATTTGAAAGACAGAAATTAGCGTATTTATGATGGTTAAGGGATTTCTGTTCTTAACGTGATGTATTACTTAATGTGGACATATTTTTAGAGATGGATTTATTTAATGTGCATGGTATTGTATATGTCAGCCACACAGGCATGAAGATATACAGGGATGTTCTAATTGCAACCTGTAAAGTGCTGATGGGACATTTGGTAGTTCAAATCTTTTTTGTTTCTGTAATGTGTTTCTGATCATTTTTTAAAATCTTTACCTCTGCCAAGGAGGTCATGTTTTAGTTGGTGTTTGTCTTTATGTCTCTATGTTTGTCAGCAGGGTATCTCAAAAAGAAATGGACTGATTTCAGTGAAATTTAGGGACAGGAATTGATAAGATTTTATCGATACCATTATCAATGCTGCCTATCGGTCCGATTGTTTTTTGATTCCCTTATCAATTCCTGATCAGTTTTCTGTGTGAAAAAATGAAGGCCTACAGAGGTTTTCAGCATGAATGCGACTGTTTTCCTGGTTCCTAGACATAGAGTTTGACATTATGACATTACATCTGAAATTATGACACATGAGCTTGCAAAGGGAAGAACATATTAGAGGGACAGCACAGGTGGGACGGTTTGGAGACAAAGTCAGAGACGCGAGATTGAGATGGTTTGGACATGTGCAGAGGAGGGACAAAGGGGATATAGGGAGAAGGATGCTGAGGATGGAGCCACCAGGCAGGAGGAGAAGAGGGAGGCCAGAGAGCAGGTTTCTGGATCTGGTGAGTGAGGACATGCAGATGGTTGGTGTGACAGAGGAAGCTGCAGAGGACAGGGTGAGATTGGGACGGATGATCTACTGTGGCGACCCCTAATGGGAGCACCCGAAAGAAGAAGAAGAAGCTTGCAAAGGGGAATTGTCAGATGTCTGACATTATCAGAATTGATAACGTCTGATGCATACGATTCCATATGATTTGAAAAATTTGGAACCGATTTTCAAGTGGAACCAGTTCTCGATTCCCATCCCTAGTGAAATTTAGTGGAAAGGTAGGCCTTGGGTCAATGGAGACTTGATAAAAAATTCATTTGATATTTGAGCTTTGATCTAGATTCTTTTGAGTCTGATTTCTTTGATCCTGATTGATGGTTGAATCCTGTGTTTGGTCCTTGATCTTTTAGGTTTGATCTTTGATCATAATTCACTTGATTCTGATCCTGCCTTTGATCTTTGATTCTGATTCTGTTGTTTGTGATTACAGCACTCATGTCTATGTTCAGCAATAAGAACCCAAACGTCAGGATCTCCCTGAATCCTGATTCCTTTGATCTTGATTACAGAAGCAAAGTAAGAGAGACAAAATGGAGACAAAAATGTAACCTCCTTGGTGAGGTTAGAAGATCAGTGATCAGGATGAAAGATGAGTGAACAGGATCACAGGTCAACAATCAAGATCTAAGAATGTTAGAAGCAGTCAGGGGTGTAACCCTCTCCCAATGAAAAAGAACGATAAAAGGAGAATGTCAACAGAGACGTAAACAGAGGACTGCTTGACCTTGGCAGAGGTGTGAACTCTGAGTGCCCTCATAGTTTAATAATATATTTTGCAGTTCAGGTGCATTTTTGTCACAAGTACTGTGTGTAGCATGAGGACGCTCTACGCTGAACTGTGCTTGACCTCTTTGTACAAACAATGGCTCACTTCATGTCTTAGTCAGCTGAGCACTGCTGTCACTCTCAAACCCCTGTTTACTGATCAATAAGGCGATCGCGTCCCTCGCCATCTTAAAGGACCACGAATATTACACTGGATGTCAGTGCTTTTTGCAGGTTGCTTTCACCATCTTTTCTTAAGCTGTCCAGCTGGTGGCGCTCTTGCTGATTACAATGCTATATCCGTGCCTCGAATTGGACCTGTAAGTAGGATTTAGGGGCTGAGGCTGAGAAGATTTAGCACAGCGCTGATGTGAAACACATGACTGTTGAGATGAGAGGGAATCCCTCAGGTTTCATCTAAAATCTTTCCCCCACCTCCTTCCTTTTCTCCTATTCCTCCCTATCTTTGTCCTCGTCATCAAACAGGATGCAGCATATTTTCCATCCTACCCGAAGTCTCTGTTTGTCAGGTCACACCTTCAATCCGAAAGGCCCCCAGATCTCCCACAAACAAATCCATTTCATGCAGCTCTCACATACCATAAGTGATGTGTGTTATTGTTTTCCTGTGTACATTTTTCAGTCCAAGTATGTGGGAAAGTAGGGATCTACTGACAAATAACTTTTGGTTCAGCTGCTGTGTGTTTGTCACTTTGTGTAAAAGGCAGAAAATTGGCCTGTTTGCCTCGCTCCTGTCCTCCGTCTGCTGTGTGAATGCAGACCCAACAGTCCTGATTGATTCTGACACTGACAACAAGAAGAAGGTACCTGAGGAGACCTCCTTGTGTATCATTACAGAAGAGTAAGGTTGGGCGAAGTCCACAAGCTATCTCAAAGTGCACATAAACTGATTGTAGGCAGACAAGATTGGAGTGAGGCAACATGATGGGTGACTGTGTGTGGGAGGAGTTTGCTATGTTTTTTGTCATTTTAAGCACATAGGCCATAACCCCAAGCTCAAAAGATGCCGAGGAAATGTGTTTCGTTCCGAAAAACTGTGGCACTACGTTATTTCTAAGCTATGAAAATAATTTTTCCAGCCTGCTAATATATACATAATAAAAATATATGTCTACTAGGACTAATTGAATGACAAAAATATCAAAACAAGAGGCACACATTAAAACTAGCGTTTGTAAAGTTTTCTTCAGTTGCGAATTCTCTTATAAAAGGTTTTTGAAATGAATATTCTATACATGTGCAATAGATAAACCCACACTGAAGTCCAAAAAGTTGTAATTTTACTCAAATCTTCCTTCACCTTTTAGCTTTTTGGACTTCAATGTGGGTTTATCTATTGTAACTACAATACGGATCATTGTGTATCACCATTAACATATAAAACTGAAAATAATTTTTCCTGCATGCTAATACACAAATGACAAAAATATAAATCTACGAAGTCCAATTGAATGACAGCAGGTACATTTCTGAAATTTTGATTAAAGAGGTAGTTTCAAATTGTCTGGCTATCACCAGACTAAGTCCAGTGTTGCCAGATGCCAGCAAGGTTTTCCAGCACAAAACCTCGTCAAAAACCGCGAGAATGAACAAAAAACCGCCCAAAATTGTTTTGCCTTGTTGGGGGAAACCACCCAATCTGGCAACCCTGTTGCCGTCGCTTTTCTAACGTCATCGTGGTTTGGTTAAACCCGCCA
>OMMV01075460.1:0-16640 GCA_900302635.1 Chatrabus melanurus
GTCACTGGTGCGATATATAGGATATCAGGTGGTCAGAGGAGGATGCGGAGGAGGAGGCATTGCAGGAGGGACTCTAATGCCACCAAGCTGTGGTGGATGACCGCTGCCCCTGATGGCAAGCTTTGACACTTTGCACGCACAAACCTTTCCTCAACAGAAAACCTCTCACTTCTGAGTTGGCCATCTAAATACCAATGCACTAGTTATTGGTGTACCTATCTCTTAAAATAAATGTCAGGGGACATTCTGATTGGTTTATTTCATGTTACACCCAAAACACACCCATGACTAAAAACTAATTATGGTGACTAAATCCAACCCCTTTGTGCCCAGTGTCTTAGTTTGCACTCAGATTTCACACCATGTAAATAGCAAAGTGGAGTTGGACATGCCTGAAATACACTAATGAGGTTAGGTTCAGACCCTGACCCGTAGATCATCATGATAGGGTCACTAGTGACATGTCATTCATGAACAAACAAATCTTAAAAACCAAATAATCAAAATGAACAATAATGGTTCTTCTGTGCAGCCATGCTGCTCTGAGCACATCTGATCCCATCAGATCTTAGAAGTGAAGCAGCGTAGTTCTTAATTTTTAGTACTTTGCTGGGAGACCACTTGGGAAGACCAGGCGCTGTGGGTGTGTTTCACCATGCAGGTCTGGAGTTGCATCAGGAAGGGCATCCAGTGTAAAACTTGTGCCAAATCCAAATGTGGATCTGTGATTTGGTCCATTGGCTCCCAGTTCATTTAAAAACTCACTGCTGTTGTCACGGAGCAAAAAGTCTAGCAGCAGGAGTAGCTAACTGCTTATTAGCAGGCATCACGCATCAGAGAATGAAACAGTGAGCAATTGAGCTGATGAGCAAGAGGGCCATCAGCGAAAGAGCGAATGACGTGAACAAATGAGCTGAAGAGCTAGTTTAAGAGAGTGGAAGAAGGACTGAAAACAGCTGACTCTATTGTTTACTGCTGCTCTGCCACCCGGACTGATAAATCGCAAATGTGTGACACCACGTGTATTCTAATGTACTGTGACAGAACGTTTTCATGACTAAAACCCTGTTCTCACATTAACGGATATGCATCCAGGAAGGACACGGTCTATAACTGTGACTAGCACATGGTTTGATGATGAAAGGCACCAGTCTAGTGTATGGTTTGATGAGGTAAAACACTGGGCTTGTACTATGCAATGTGTGAAAAAACAACCATAGCATAACCGTAGGCACTGTAGCATGTCCGTAGAATAACTTTAGCACAACTTTGTCGCTTCCGGAAAACCTCCCCGCGAAGTTAGGGCATCTAATGTTATGACAACATTATGGGCTCCACAGAAATACAAGGGATTACCAAAGTATGTCAAAGATCCTGGCAGGATTTTTTTTTTTAAACATGGTTGAAATGAAACCCCAGCACAATGACAGAATATCACGGTTCATCATGGGCACCCTCCCTGACCCTCCAAGGTTTTTCAAGGATAGAACAAGGTCGCAAACCAAGACCTTCCGAGATATATACCTGTGAAAGTGACAACAGGACTTAATGAACGGTGTGAACTCCACCGAGGAACCAATAGTTACAGTAAACATTGATCAATTCGAACTGCTCTGGGAGACAGACATTGCACTGAATGGAATGACTGAACAGGAGCCAAACTTGCCAAAATGCAGGTTCGGTTCCTTCAGGAAGAACCAGTAAACTGGAGGGCTTGTGAGCTGATGACCAAGTACATAAATAACCAGGGGTCCAAATGAACAGGTCAATTTGGTCAAATCAAGTCTAGTAGCATGCCCTGGTGCCGTGCTTCACCGCATCCACGACACCACGGAACTGCCTTGGGTCCTGGATGGGAACCACTGAGGCAGACAACTGGTCTATTTCAGTAAATTGAATGATTTTTGCCATCAGTAGCACCAGCAAGAGTATTTAACAGCTGAATATACATCACAATGCAAAGATGCTTTGGATTTGTGTAACATTCTGTGGCATTTGTCAAGTGAATGCAATGTGAGCACAACTCAATTTGGTTGCCTGAACAAACTTGCAGGTAAGGTAAGGCAAAGTAAGATAAGATAATATAAGCAAAGTAAGATAAGGTAAGGAGAGTAAGACAAGGTAATGTAAGGTAAAATAAGATAAAGTAATGTATGGTCAAGTAAGATAAGGCAATGTAAGCAAGATAAGATAATGTCAGGCAAAGTAAGAGAAAGTAATGTAATTTAAAGTAAGATAAGGTAATGTAAGTAAAGTAAGATAAGGTAATGTAAGTAAAGTAAGATAAGGTAATGTAAGAAAAGTAAGATAATATAAGGTAAAATAAAGTAAGATACAACCCCAAATTAGAAAAAGGTGGGATGGGATGGACAATGCAATAAATAAATAAATAAAATACCAAAACAAAAAACAAACAACAAAATGCTACATTTACTTTGACTTTTATTTCATTGCAGACAGTATGAACCCAAGATATTACAAGCATTTTTTCTGGTCATCTTAATTTCATTTGTTAATATACATCCATATCTGCATTTAAGGCCTGCAACACATTCCAAAAAAGTTGGGATGCTAAAGCATTTATCATTTAGTAATGTTGTCATTCCTTTTCACAACACTTAAAATACTTTTTGGCATTTAGGATACCAAGTGATGGAGCATTTCAGGTGTTATTTTGTCCCAATCTTCATGCAAACAGTGCGGGGTCATTATCGTTGCATTTTTCCTTTCAAAATTCACCACACATTCTCCATTGAGGCCAGGTCAGGACTGCAGGCAGGCCAGTCCAGTAGCTGTACCCCTTCTTCCGCAGCCATGCCATTGTAATGTGTGCAGAATGTGGTTTTGCATTGTCTTGTTGAAAAATGCATGAACGTCCCTGGAAAAGATGTCGTCTTGAAGGCAGCATATGTTGCTCACAAATGTAAATGTACTTTTTCTGCATTAATGCTGCCATCACGGATGTGTAAATTGCCTTTGCTAAGGGCACTGACACAACCCCATACCATGACAGACCCTGGCTTTTGGACTTGTTGCTAATAAAAGTCTGGGTAGTCCTTTTCGTCTTTGGTCCATAGCACACAGCATCCATTTCTTCCAAAAAAGATCTAGAATACTAATTCGTCCGACCACAATACATGTATCCACTGTGTGATGGTCCAACCTAGATGCCTCCAAGGCCAGAGAAGTTGACACCGCTTCTGGACAAGGTTAACATCAGGCTTCTTTTTTGCACAGTAAAGTTTTAAGTGCCATTTATGAATGTAACTCTGCATTGCAGTGTTTGACAAAGGTATCCCAAAGTAATCCCTTGCCCATATGGTTATGTCAGCTATTGACGAATGAGAGTTCTTGATGAAGCGCTGTCTGAGAGATCGGAGATCGCAGGTGCTCAGCTTAGGCTTGCACCCTTGCTCTTTGCAGACTGAAGTTCCTCCAGATTCCTTGAATTGTTTAATGATGTTATGCACTGTAGAGGGAGAAATATGCAAATTCCTTCCAAGCTTTCTTTGAGGAATATTGTTATTAAAACATTTCAATAATTTTCTCACACATTTGTGGACAAACTGGAGATCCTCTGCCCATCTTTGCTTCTTAAAGACTCAGCTTTTTCCGGATACTGCTTTTGTATCAAATCTTGATTACAATCACCTGTTGATGTCACCTATTTGAAATAACATCATTATTTATTTATTTATTTTTATTTATTTTTTGCCTCATTACTACATGTAAATTGCCCCTGTCCCAACTTTTTTGAAATGTGTTGCAGGCCTTAAATGTAGGAATGGATGTATATTAACAAATGAAATGAAGTTGACCACACAAAACATGAAATATGTTGGGTTCATACTGTCTGCTATGAAATTGAAGTCAAAGTAAATGTAAGAGTCATTGCAGGTTTTTTTGTTTTGTTTTTGGTTTTGGTTGTTGTTTTTTGCATTTTCCATACCCTCCCAGCTTTTTCTGATTTGGGGTTGTAAGATAATGTAAAGTAAGATAAGGTAAGGTACGGTAGCATAAGGTAAGGTCTACTTTACTCATGCCTGTAGGAAATTTGTTGCATTCCAGCTGGATGGTTAGTTTTGAATAATTGAAGCGCAATTGTATGTGTTGACATGCATTTTGGAATGTTAATCGTAGTTTTTAAATGATCTGTCAGTCAAAATATAGCAGCATGACCAGCTGTATATAAATGTGTGCTTGCTCATATAGAATCATCATTTTTTGTATATTGATGAGTCGATGCGCAAAATGTATACATTTGACAATTCATTTAGCATATAGCCATTTTGCTGTAATCTAAAAAACAGAGCCTTCAATTTGAGTATAACATTAACAAAGACAACATCACATTTATCTGTACTTAACTGAGTTGAGGATGGCAGCACGGTGGCTTAGTGGTTAGCACTGTTGGCTCACAGCTAGAAGGTCCCAGGTTTGCTTCCGACCTGGTGCTTTCTGTGTGGAGTTTGCATGTTCTCCCCGTGTTTGCATGGGTTCCCTCCGGGTGCTCCGGCTTCCTCCCACTTCCAAAGACACGCAGGTTAGGTAAATTGACCATAGGTGTGAGTGAGAGTGTGAATGTGTTTGTCTGTCTATATGTGGCCCTGCAATGGTGGCCTGTCCAGGGTGTACCCTGCCTCTCGCCTAGTGACTGCTGGGATAGGCTCCAGCCGCCACCGTGACCCTTAATTGGAATAAGCGGGTTCAGAAAATGAATGAATGAATGAACTGAGTTGAGTTGCAAGTGAGGGCACTGTTTCTCCAAAGTGCAAACTAAATGGAAATCAAAAGGAGATATTCTAAAAATATTATTCAAAAAATATTTTGGAGCTGCATCTGGATCAAAATTTTAATCAATTCTTCTTTGACTCAAAGCCTCTCTCCACCATGTTTTATTGAAATCCACTTGTGTCTTTTTGAAATACAAAACCATGTAAATCAATAGGACACATTATAAAAAATATTCATGAAAAGTGATTGCGAATCCAGATCTGGATCAATGTTTTGTCAAATCTTCAAAACCTCAAAACCTACCTCTCCACTAAATTTTATTGACACCCATTTGTCTTTTTGAGATGCAAACAACATAGCAAAAAAAAAAAAGGCCCAGAATCCACATCCAGCTCCCAATTGTCATAAAAATGTTTTTCTTTTTTCTTTTGTTTTTTATGTTTTTTGTTTCGCAAAGCTCAAGCTGAAAATGAGCCAGAGTTTATCTGCAAGCTCCTTATCTCTCATCTTTCTTCTGTGTGATAAACGACTACGTATTGTGAGATCTTTTTCTGATAGTGATGACAACAGCCTGGCTGCTTAAAGAGACTTAAACTTTCTCTGCCCCTGTAAGGAAATGCAAAATCCGCAATCAAGAACAAAGATTTTGTATTTGGGAACGAAATGAGGAGATGATACTTTATGGGCCAAATTTAACAGCAAGTTCTGTTTTGCTTATCATTTCATTAGCGCAGTAGTCAGTACAGGTCAGTGCACAGAGGGGGGTACGAACATCTGGTGTAAAATGAACCAGCTGGAGTTCTGCCTGGAACCACAGTGAGGGCTAAAAGGTTAGAGTTCATGGTCAGGGTTACACATTTATGGCACATAAGCAGAAAGCAAAGAACTGAATGGAAAATGCGGAAACACGACATCACTCTTGCACTCTAAAAAAGAATACACTGGCTCAACTTAAAAAAATTAAGGTAACAATTTCCATGGATCTTTTGAAGTAATTCCATCTCAGCCACTACTGAGTAAAAGCCGTGACACATTTATAGTCCGAAGAACTCAGGTTTCATAAAGCATTTAGTTAAGTAGTTTAGCATCCTTGATATACTTTGTCCTCTACAAGGTTAATTAAGTTGAACCAACTTAATTGAAAGGTTTTGGTGTTATTAAATAACCAAATTAAGTTGTTCTAACTTCTTCATTTTACTTCCATTCTACTCAGAAATGTCCATGCAAATTGTTACCTGAAGGTTTTTGAGGATTAGGAACTTCTTTGACTCACGTCGGATATAGGTTGACAATGGTTTTAAAATAAACAGTTTGATCATAAAACTGGAATTGCTGTGTGTAATTTATTCTAACTGTTCTTTAAACCGTGAAAAATTGTATAGCAACATCTTGAAATACGTTTCAACTTACTAAAATGTATACACCTAAAAAACAATTTTTTTCATGTTGAAAAGGCTCATCAGTTTATGTTATACACACTACCCCATGAAACATTTTTTAGAGTGTGAGGTACTTTCTGCTGTAATTCTTGTTGAGTGTCTTTTACAAACACCTTCTCGCAGTGTTTGAGAATTAATTCACTTAAGTGAAATCACAGTTAACATTGTTTGACATTTGGAAGTTAAAGGATTTGGACAGAATTTGGGAAGGATGAGCGGTATTCCATTGTACCAGCACCATTCCCCCATATGGCCGTGATTTTTGCCCCATGTAAAATTAACAATAATACTGTCTTGTGTTTGGAAGAAGAAGAAGTGTTTGGAGTTTTCTGGAGAATGAAAAATGAACCCAGGACTGTTAACACAAGTACGACTTTGTAACTGTTGAAGCTCCAAGTTCAACAGGTTATATCAGCCTGTGTCTACAGGTTTCTTTCTATGTCTGTGCGTGTGTGAAGTGTGTGTGTGTGTACTCTATATATGTCAAAATTGATACGTAAATGTGCAGACATGCCTGTTCATTCCACATTAAATGCCTCTGACTTTCAGCTATGGTTCGCTCTCCTTTAGTGCATTTCGTGTGCAGCTGCAACACACAGTAGTTGATAGATCACAAATTACCGCCACTGTTTTCACTGTTAAAATAACATCGCCGCAGTCTCATTGTGTGTTGTTTCGCCAAAAACTCATTTTTCTCTGCGTGTGTTTGTGTACATTCGGATCAACGTGATGACATCGCCCTGCTCTCTTTTTCTCTAAACGGCAAGTGACTCTGTCTTGTCCGGACATGAAGCTCGCTCATTTCTGTCTACAATTCATGAAAACGTGAGCTTTTTTTCAAATGCGCCAGTTTACATCAAGGCCTAAAATAGCATCTTGAAATATGTGTTTGCTCGCACATAACAATGCGGCGCATTTCTGATCTTACAAATCCCACATCCCCATAATTGCTCCAACACAACCCACGGAGGAAATAGATCCATAAACTACAGCAGCTTTGGAGGAATGCAGTCTGTACGTGTGCGCTCGGTACGTGTGTGCGCGTGCGTGCATGCTTGTGTTTGTGTTGGATACCCATCAAACACACACACACGCCTTAGCCCCAAGGATACAAGTGAAGCCATTTATTATGCACTTATTCGGATGATGCCGATTTGGGAATGCACAGCATGCGAGAGGATGAGCCATTGGCTAGTTGTAACAGATTGGTCTTCGACGCAATGAGAAGATTAATGGGGCGCGATTTTTCTTGCATTTGCTTTAGCCAGACAGGATTCCAAAAATTAGTGAGGTGTGAAAGATTTCACAAGCAGTTTTCCCCCCACTTCTGCTTTTTAAACAGTCGGTTTGATCTGTCAACAAGTTTTGTTTAAAGTGGAGGATAAATGGTGTGTCATGTGGCGGGTTGGAGGAGCCCAGCGGTGCTGTAGGAAGCCATTTCTCTCAGCTGGATTCTCTGTTAAACCCAAATATCCAGCTCAACGGTAAATATTAATTCACCTACACCCTTGCGGCGGGTCTCGTCCAAACACAAACATGCTTCCAAATGAGCTGGAAAGTAAGCACTCTATCACCACGCTGAGCATGGCGTGCTGCTAACAGACTGAGGATGGGTCTGGGAGGTCCCACGCAGACAGGTGGTTGACATCAGCTCGAGAGAGGGAGAGAGCGAGGCAGACAGGGAGGGAGAGAGACAGGAGCGGAGAGACACAGAGAGCTGACAGAAAGATGTGGAGACCACACAGAGTAGAAAATGGTCGGGTCAGATCTTTAGTGAGAGGGGTGAGACGATAATGAAACAAATGTTGGGAGTGACAACAACATGAGATTTTTTTTGTCTGTGCTCTTTAGAGGATCTAATGCAGCCCTGACATGATCTGAACGAATAACAGCTAAATAAACTGGACTGTACTCATTGCTTCTGTAAGAGTAAAAACAAGGCATACAAAGTGATTTTGTCTCAGACAACAGAAATAAAATGCACATGCGAAGATCATGAGCAACTAACCAAGGATAATGACAGAGGTGCGCAGGGAGTAATTTACCTTTACCTTTTAGGCGGCACGTTACTGCAGTGTTTAGCACGTTTGCCTTGTAGCAAGATAGTCATGGGTTTAAACCTAACCGAGGGTCTATTGTTGTGAAGTTTAAATGTTTGATGCATATCCACATTGGTTCTCTCCAGCCTCCACACACAGACTCAAAATAAATAGTTTCAGCTAAATGACGCTTGCAAAGAATGAGTGTCATGTGTAACAGGCCAGATTAACTCCCCAGTGTATCAAATTGTCCTGGCTGGTTTATACCCCCCCCGTGGTATATTTTGGGCTAGGAAATAGGCTAGACTAAATAATACCCCGGGGCATAGCCCAGAATATACTTGAGGCATCAAACAGCCTAGCCAACTTTAACCAGCGTATAGTATGGCCAGGAGGTCTATAGCTTGAACTCTGAATCACCACCCGGCTGACAGCAGAATTTCTATTTTGTATTGTTGATGACCTCTCAGAAACTCAAACTTTGTCCCATTTTCGTTTTGTTATTCTTTCTGCCTAACGTTCTCCTTCTTGTACTGCTCCTGCAGTTATACTGCCTGCATGGTTATACTGACCCCAAGGTTGCATGGGTATTGCAATTCACTGATGCATTGTGTTAATTTTTAATTGTGTGCTAAAAGAATGCTTGAAATGAGTACAGGCTATGTGTGAAGTCCCGCTTGCATAATTGACAGCAAGCATGAATGATCCAGAAGGGCAGCACAGTGGTACAAGCATGCCTGTCTCACAAAGGTCTCCGGTTCGAGGCCACCCATGCCCCATTTTCCATGTACAGTTGTGTCAGGAAGTGCTTCGGGCGTAAAACTTGTGCAAAATCAACATGTGGATCCATACAGGATCCACAACCCAAGCAAAAAATGGGAGCAGCGAAAAGAGAGAATGAATGATCCTGAAACTGTTGGTTTGAAGTGAAAGTCTGTATTTGATCAGCTTGTAACCTCCCTTACCCAATGCATATTTGATCATGCTCCAGACCCCCTCAGTGGAATAAGGTGAAGACATTTTATGGAATTTTGAGAGTCCATCCGTTTGAAATACCTCCATGTGAGTGAGGTTTTACCTTAATATTCTTATAATGAATGGCTAATTACTTCCAAGTTTCCACATTGGCTGGTTGGCCCTTCACAATAACACAGATGATATAAAGAGAACTGAATGAATTTTTTTAATGAAACCACATCTGTATTACCCACTTGTAAAATGAAAGGATAAAATATAGCTGCAGCCTGAGCGGTATTCTACTGTATTTCTTCCTGTCAAACACTGTCTGTTGTCATAACATGCCTCAAAGAGCACTTTATCGAGAATGTACATATCTGTCGATTTTGTCCTTATCAAAGCTGCCCTTCTCACGTGTCAACTTACAATGTACATGTCAGAATACAGGGAACAAGACTTTTTAAAGAGTACTGTACATGCATGTCCTAATGTATGACGCATCATATACTCAATTTAGGCGTTTGGCCCACACCCATGCTCGTGGCGTTAGACGAAAGCTATGCGCAAATTGGGTGTAACGGAAAACACATCCGTCTACTTACGCCCACGTTTCACATGCTAAATTTACCTGCGTGACTCACTCATGATCACTGTTTTGCTTACAGTAGCACGCAACCATACTGAAAAAAATAAAAATAAAAATCTATAGGTCGGATTTCTCCAAGGTGCATGCTGTGAACGATGGCGTCAAAGCACAGATGTGTTTGCACGCACATTTCGGCAGATATCAGATTGTAAAATGAGCCAAAAATACATCAGAACAGGATCTGAATGAGTCATTGCAACAGGAACTGATTAATATTAAAGGGACACTTAAAAATGTTGAAGGTGGTTTTGTTGACATCTAGTGGTAAGGTTTCATATTGCAGCCCATCCAATTGCCTGTAATTATGTTCTCCAAATGGACACTGGGTGGCAGGACCACCTTTATCATAGAGTCCATAGACTCTATAAGTAGGGATGGCCTGGATGTAACACATTACAAAAAACAGAACTATCTAGAAAACGGTACACTTGCAAGACTTCTAACCTTCACCATTATGTTCAACGAGTGATTTTACATCTAGTATGACCAGAAATTGAATTTTCTCCATCTTCTTCTTCTTTCTTAGACAACGGGGACAACTCGACACCATAACTACTTATGGCGTTACTTTTTACATCAATCTGTTCTATTCCATATGAGGAAGTGCAGTGACATGTTAGTTTTATCCTAGCTTCAAATATATTCAAGTACAGCTAAGAAAAGTAAATTTATATACTTGCTGTACATGCTGTACACATGGCGTTGTGTCACATATTTCCTGACACACATGGTAGTTGATACACATCTACTTTAGTCTCTTTCTGTGATGAAATCACAACAAAAATAAACACAAACAAGTATAAAAACAATTAAAATGAATTGAAGAATAAGTAGGGATGGCAGTGCCAAAAAAGTGCCCAAAGAAGATATTACGGGATAATCCTAATCAACTGGCAAAGTGCAAGGGTTGCCACTACTTCTTTACACTTTTCAGACAAGCTTTACTGTACAAAGATAACGCTTACAACTCTCAATGCATGAAACAGCAGATCAGAGTGACTCACACATAAATAGCTACACATGTAATTGTATGCATACCACCATACATTCCTTATAGCAGAGCCAACAAAGTTTGTACAGATAACAAAATAGATTCGGCTAACACCAACAAGAACACACCCTCTCAGTAAAACTAAGAAAGAAAGAAAACTTTTATCTGCAGAAGCCCATCAACACTGACACAGCTTTTGATAAATGGAGGGACATCCGTTTCTTGGGGTGGGGCGGTCAACACCGACCCAGAGTTGGCCTTAATCCTATTGGACAGGTAAGCTAAAATTACTGAAAAGCTTGTAGAAACTACAAGTGCATCTCAAAAAATTTGAATATCATGAAAAAGTTCAATATTTTTTGTTAGTTATTTCAGAAAGTGAAAATTGGTTATATTCTAGGCTCATTACATGAAAACTAAAACATCTGAAGGATTTTTTAAAATTTAATTTTCAGAATTAGGACCTACAGCTCAAAATAATAGTAAAAACATATCTCAAAATAGAATATTTAATTTCAAGTTAGAGTAACTCATTGTTTACGCAGTATAAATACGATGAATCTCTCAGTCTGGTTCAGTAAACACAACCACAATCATGGGAAAGACTACAGACTTGACAGTTGTCCAGAAGACACTCATTGACACCCTCCACAAGGAGGGTAAGCCACAGAGGGTCATTGCTGAAAGGGCTGGCTGTTCACAGAGTGCTGGATCAAAGCATATTCGTGGAAAGTTGACTGGAAGTGAAAAGTGTGGAAGGAAAAGATGCACAAGCAACAGGGATGACTACAACATGGAGAAGATTCAAAAAAAAAAGTGATTTAAAAACTTGGGGGACCTTTACAAGGAGTGGACTGAGGCTGGAGTCAGTGCATCAAGAGCCACCATGCACAGACGTTTCCAGGAAATGGACTACAAGTGTCGCATCCCTAGTGTCGAGCCACTCCTGAACCAGAGACAATGTCAGAAGTGTCTTACCTGGGCTAAGGAGAAAAAGAACTGGACCGTTGCTCAGTGGTCCAAAGTCCTCTTTTCAGATGAAAGTAAATTTTGTATTTCATTGGAAATCAAGGTCCCAGAGTCTGGAGGAAGAGTGGAGAAGCACAGAATCCAAGTTGCTTGTAGTCCAGTCTGAAGTTTCCACAGTCAGTGATGATTTGGGGCCATGTCATCTGCTGGTGTTGGTCCACTATGTTTTATCAAGTCCAAAGTCAACGCAACCGTCCACCAGGAGATTTTGGAGCACTTCATGCTTCCATCTGCTGACAAGCTTCATGGAGATGCTGATTTCCTTTTCCAGCAGGATTTGGCACCTGTGCCAAAACTATGAGTAACTGGTTTGCTGACCGTGGGATTACTGTACTTGAATGGCCCCATAGGCAATACCCCATAGAGATTCTATGGAGTATTTTCAAGAAGAAGATGAGAGACACCAGACCCAACAATAAAGACAAGCTGAAGGCCGCTATCAAAGCAATCTGGCCTTCCATAACACCTCAGCAGTGCCACAGGCTGATCGCCTCCATGACAGGCCACATTGCTGTAGTAATTCCTGCAAAAGGAGCCTCAGCCAAGTATTGACTGCAGAAGTGAACATACTTTTCAGAGGTTTGACGTTTCCGTCTTGTAAATCCTTTTTTTGGATTGATCTTATGAAATATTCTAATATTTTGAGATATGTTTTTTTCTATTTTTTGGAGCTGTTGGCTGTAATTATCAAAATTAAAATTAAAATAAATCCTTCAAATATTTTAGTTTACATGCAATGAGTCTAGAATATATAAAATTTTCTCCTTCTGAAAATATTGAACTTTTTCGCGATATTCAAATTTTTTTTTTAGATGCACTTGTATTGTGTGAATTTGTGTTGTCTGCTCAAGATAGGTAATTTTAGCTCGCCCGCTAACACCAATCAGTTGCTAACACAACTACCTGACCGAAAGTATTTTACAGTCATTGGACCTAACAAAATAACCTCAAGTGGATAACTTGAGTTAGTACATCAAATGCCACAGGTAAGCAGGCGAATTGGTTTAATTGCCATTTATAAATTATTTTACCGACTTCCGTCTGTGCGCAACCACATGAACCCACGCTTTGCAACAGAGGAGCGGTACGCATTTAGCATGAACACTAACCGCGCTGGAACACGGATCTCAAACATCACTGACACAAGTCTTACAACGAATATTATTATTACGATTTGAATAGTACAGTCTTCAATTCATTCAAGAACATTAGGGTTAAAAAAAAAAGGTCTGGTTTCTTTTACCTTATGGATAAACGTGAATCATAGTAATCATAGCAAAGTCACAAAATACTTCCTCCTCTCTGCTGCCTTGTAAAAATCTTGTCGCGCATGCAGAACGATATGTTGATAAATCGCTTGTTGCGTAATTTATAATGCTAGGGAAGCGAGAGGCCTTCAAGGCAGAAAAACCTAAAATAATCCACAAAGTCAGTAATGTAACATTGGGAGCTGTGTTGCCAGGTCGACAGTTTTCCACGGAAGTAGGCTGCTTTTGAAGTATTGTAAATTATACTGCTGCCTGTGAGCACTTTCAGCTTTTTTCCTTTCTTTGAGTTCTAGTATTGGGGTGGTTTTTGTAGTGGCTTTTTTTGGAGGGGGGGCATTGATCTGGCTTTGAGGTGGCTATTTGACTGGCTTTGTTACAGAGACCTGCCAACCCCATGTGGGAAACGTGCTTTCACCCGATGTGAATTTGATTACCATTTATCCTGATGCTGTCCTCTGCAACTTTTCCTTGTATCTTAGTTATGGCTGGATGGTGTGTTCTACTTGGAGTTGCCAATTTGTTGGTGTTATCCAAATCCATTTTCTTATCTGTACAAACTTTGTTGGCTCCGCGATACAGGAAAATGTGAAGGGCACGGGAGCGCACACAGCCCATGTAAACGTAGCTGATCCTCTAACGGGCTGTTGGATGGGCTGCAATATGAAACCTTACCACTAGATGTCATCGAAACCACCTTCAACATTATAAAATGTCCCTTTAAAATATGAAAATATTATTTTACCTAATGAAAATATTATTTTACCTAATGAAGACTTGACATTTGAATGGCATCGATGCTGATATTGTTGTATCAAAATGAGTGAAATGATAATGTGCCGCTGCACAAAACAGCGGCATGAGTTTGAGCTCTGCAAGACTCCCAGTATCTTTGAGTGTTTAAACCACTGACAGAAAAGACAGGAGAAGCCCCATATGACTCCAATCTTTGTTCTTTCTGACTCCCTCTTCCCTTCATTCCTCACTCCTTCCCTGACAGTTCTTCTTTGTCCCCCTTTCTGCACCCCTACATACCTTTTCAATCCATGCTCTGGTTCCTTCTGTGACATGTTCTTTTATTTGTTCTATCCCCAAGACATCTCATTGCCCGCCTGTTGTCCTCCTGCATTACTTTCTGCCTCTCCCCATATCTAAAAGTCTCTGATCTCCATCATTCTGCCCACATATGTCTCCGTGGCCAGACAGACATATTTGCCTCTATCCTCCTCTCACTGCTCCGCTGTGGGATTTTAGATTCTCACCAGGAAACGGGAGTTATTACCATAGCCATGCCAAAACATTAACAACTTGTCTTGAGAAGATTGTTCAAAGTCAAGGTCACAAAAACTCAGGGTCTGGAAAACATGTTAATCATTGTATTCATCCTGCCTTCAAGGCCTGGAGGACCGGTCTCCCACGTCCGCCGGTCCGGTGCAGGAAAAGGGTGGGGTGACAGGGGATGGGTCCGGCTGCGGGGAGGGAACAAGGGAAGAGAAGGCAGAAGGCCTTTTGCTAACACAGTCATGATGTTCTTGCTGCGGTTTTGCCTCATTGCCAGAGGAACCACATGCCTGGAACTCAGGCTCAAGATCAGCAGCTGGGAGTTCATAATAAGGGCATCAAACACTGTCACACTACTAAACATCACATTCTGTGAGCAGCAGCAAAAATTTTAGTTTCTGTTTAAAAGTGTCACACAATGCGTTATTTTGGCTGTTCTCTGTCGTGGCTATACTGTAAAATCTGGCTTGGGAAGGTCAATGCAGCAGGTTTGAAAGCAGAGACAAAAGACAAGAACAAAGGCTCTAATGAAGTCAAAGCAGTGTCAGAAATTTTGGATGAAAATCTTGCTGTATGAATAGTGCTGCAGAGCTGATCATTAGCCAGTTATAGCACTGGTGTTTCTGTTCAAGCATTTTAAAGGTTCCTGACAGGTATGGGTTCCATAAACCTTGACACATGTCACCTGACATATGTTGTAACTATTTCAAGTCGTGGTGTTTGGTAAGTAAACTCTTTGGTACATACTGACCCCAGGGCCTAAAACACCTCATTTTACAATTTGATTTTCAAATTTCCTGGCTCCATTCTAAAGTCCACTGACCTCTAGTCAAGACCAAGTTTAACCTTTTCATCAAGTGTTGATAAAGTCAGTTCAGTAGTAAAATGTACTTTCTGACATTCATTTTCTGAACCCATTTATTCCAATTAAGGGTCACAGGGATGCTGGAGCCTATCCCTGCGGTCACTGGGCAAGAGGTGGGGTACACCCTGGACAGGCCACCAGTCCATCACAGGGCCACATATAGACAAACACATTTACACTCACACCTGTGGTCAATTTAGAGTAACAAATACACCTAACCTTTGGAAGGGAGAGGATGCCGGAGCACCCGGAGGGAACCCACGCAAACACGGGGAGAACAGGCAAACTCCACACAGAAAGGACGAGGTCGGAATTGTACCTGGGATCTTCTCACTGTGAGGCAACAGTGCTAACCACTAAGCCACCATGCTGCCCTACTTTCTGACAGTGATAAAGAAATATTTTAAAATTTTCTAGCACTCCATTTTTACCCTGATGCACCACAAAATGTGCAGAAGATGCCCAACTTCATCAAATTTTGGAAAAATCAGTTCAATTGTGTTCAATTTTTTATAAATACTCTGATGTTTAAGTCACTACACTAAGCTTGTTTTGTTTTTGCTGTAAACATTAATACAGGGAGCAGGGTGGTGTATTATGTTAATAACTCTATTTTGTACTGTTCAAAACGAGCATAAGATGCAGGAAAGTAAGTGAGGTTTACTAATACCGCAAGATCTTCAACTCAATATCTCCCTTTATAGGTCAAATTTTATGAATACCTTAATTTATGCAGTCCATAGATATCCAGACAGTTTGAATTAAACCATTATAACCTAGAATTTCAACTTTGAAGGTCAAACAAGATCAAAGATCATGTAACCAGGAGAAAGTTGACATGTGCTTTCATAAAGTATTAGTATTTTCACAGAATCTATCCGTTTTTATGGGCTGTCGCATCCCTCCCTCTGCATACTGGGAGACATAGCTATAACGGATTTAAATAACACAAACAACAAGATACTTATCGTTGCGCTAACTATCGCCAAGAAAACTATCCTCATGAACTGGAAATCACGGAACACTTTATGCATTACACACTGGAAAAACCTACTGATAGATTATATATCAATGGACAATCTACCCACTTCCACCCAAAACATTGCACAAGATACAGCCTCCTCTTGGTCATCTCTCATCACCTTTTTACAGTCATGACTCTACAGACCTTTGCCTGAAATCCAACCACAACTATACATTTACATATTCCACCATTTATCAGGGGTGGGGATGTGAGCATTTTTTCTCTCTCTCTCTTTTCTCCTTCCTCTCTCTCTCTCTCTCCTCTGCTTCGGACCCTGGATGGGTTTGGGTGGACAGAATCCTGTCCAGTTGCTGGGTGGGACCGACGTGGGTGGGGGTGTTGAGGGCGCTGGGACTCGTGCATTCCTGTC
>OMMV01075461.1:0-11025 GCA_900302635.1 Chatrabus melanurus
CCTGGAGGCCAGGCGCATCATCTCAGAGGTCACATTGAGGACACGATTCTCCAGCTGGGCCAGCTCCAGAGAGTTGTCCCTCTTTCTGATGATCTCATGTAGCAGCTGCATATAGAGCTGGGTCACCCTGGAGTTCATGTTCCTGCTCTCTTTTCTCAGCAGCTTCATCTCATTCACCAAGTTGCCGTCCACATCGACCACCAGCTGCAGCGTTTCAATTTCACGTCGCTGTTTGTTGAGCACTTCCCTCACGTCTGCAATGTCTATGCGCGTCACTCTGTCCTTGTCTGGCTCGGGGCCTGTAGTGCTGGCACAGATTGGACCTGATGGCAGAAAATGAATTGGGAGATTATCACAAAGTTAATTAAAGAAGAAGAAGTAGTCATTATTATTTGTACCTGTGATCCTCTGTTCAGGCACCAGGAAGGTGTAAGAACACTTTCTGGCATCAGGGTCCAGGGGAGCTCTTTTACTCCTGTGAAGAGAGGCTTCTTTTTTCCTCTGATTTTCCACGGAGCTCCTGCAGTAACTTTGCTCCCAGAGGGAGAGACAGAGCAGGGAACAGAGGCTCCAAATCAGCCCCTGCATTGCTTCTGGCTGGTTAAATTGATAGACTGATGCCTGCTGGTGTTTCCTCCAAGTACCTCCAGACCTCCCTGCAGGGAAACAAGACCCTGCAATTAACACTCAGTCACTTCTACGTTTACAGATGGCAACAAAAGGAATGTCAACTGGAACTGTGTGAGAAGAATTTGTTTATCCAAAGCAGTAGTAATTACTACCATACGATCTTAATTAAAAGACCCCACCCTCAGACAATAAGTAATTGTCCAGACTATTTTTCACTCAGTGGCCAGTAGCAGAGCTGTCAGATTGGCGGTCTACTTTTTTTTGTAGAAAGATGGAAAGAAAAAATACTTTCACACTCCAGCCAACAGAATGTCTGCTTTCTGTCTGGTAGTTTCCCCCACTGACATCCCATTTCTCTGAGGGCTCTTTGGGTGCTTTGAGCCTGATAGAGATCCACCAATGGTCTGCTTTGTATCGATTATTTGTGTTGCATTATAGTTGCTCAGAATATCGCTGAGTTTTTGTCTTATCGGTTATCCCTCACTTTTTACACATTTGCTTTAACACAGGCTTACTGATCAGCTTGAAATTTTAAGGCTCTGTTTTGGCCAGGTTATTATCAAAGCCTATTGATTTTAGGCCCATAAGGTCAAAGGTCAAGCTCCCTGGACTTTATTTTTCCTCATCAAAAACTACTTGTGAGCTTGATAACTTCTGCTGAACTTGTCCAGTTGTTGCCAAACATGTATGCGTATTAAGTAAACCAGCTCCAGGAACTCTAATGAAGCTTTTTTTTTAATTTTTTAAATTAACCTAAAAAATAAAATAAAGCTCCTGAGCATATTTATTATGGGCTGAGAGGAACTGTGCTCGCTCTGCAGGGCCTATTTTTGTATCACAGCATGTTCCTTTAATGTCTAACGATCATTCCATTCTCTCCCACATAACCACTTACGAGCAGTTTACGAGTCCACACTGCTCCGTTTTTGTTGGGAGCACCAGCTCGAAACGAATACGGCACGTGGCCGCATCTGAAAATATCTGCAGTCTACACAGAGCTGTATTAGTTTCTTCTTCGGCGTTTGGAGCGCGCTGTAGTGCAGAGCAAACTGAAAGGGTGCCACATTTGGCCATCGTGTGGCAGGAGGTTGATAATAACGTGGGTCCACTCAACAGAAGTTCCGTGCTTTCTGCGGTCTGTAGATCTCCAACGTGCAGATTATACAGCGTGATGTTTATAGCTGAACATGCTATTAAAATCAACAAGCATGTCAAAAACACTCAATCATTGCTGACCTGTGGAAATGTTTGTGCTCTTCTTCTGCTTTTCAGACACGTTCACAGCGAGAGGACATACCACTGCTTCCTCCCGCTAGTGGTTAATGTTACTGCACCATTTCCCAAAATGCACGGATAGGCTGTCCACACACAGAAACGACTCCGGCGGTTTCGTTTCGATCCACTCTGGAGAGCGTTTTTGAAACGCACCGTTTTGGAGTGGCGAAAATGGCGGCTTAGTGTGGATGAAAGGCCAAAACGGCTAGATACTCAGCCATTTTCCTGTGAAAACGGAGCAGTGTGGACAAGGCCTTCGAGTCACTAACCAACCTACAATGCGTGCCTTTGAATTTTGAAAGAGAGTCATAGTACCCAGGAGAAACTCCATGCAGAGAGACAGAGTCCTGGTTAGATATAAACCTGCAGGCTTCTCACTGTGAGGCCCCAGCGCATACCACTATCCTCCCAATCTAAAAAATATTGACAATTTTACTACATAAGAGAATGTAAATAATACATGCACTACATGCTATAGTCAGATCTGACCCGTCAAGTGTGAATGTTGATATCCAACAACGTTTAATCTGCTGCCAGTCTGCTTTGGCTTATTCTTTTGAGTGCAACTAATAACACAGATGTGTAAAATTAGCATGAGTTCCAAATTTAGAGCCTCAGTGTACTTCTTGGGGCTCCTTAGCTCTATTTGGTCAAAATGTCCATGAGAAGGTTGTTATGGTTAATTTAAGACCTCCTTTCCTGTCCAGACATCAGACTCACTTTCTCATATGTCAGTGTTACCTAATGGCACAGTGTTCTCCTCAGCGGACACATTGACCCCTTATAGCTCTGCAGCTTCCTATGGCATAAGTACACACACACCGCTCAGTACTTGGTAACTTACCACATGACTCCTTCCAGCCACATCAGCAGGGAGTTTTGGTACGTGCTCTTTTTTCTTTTTCTTTTTTTTTTAAACACGGGGACAGACGGTGACCACAGGAGAGTGATATTCTTTAGTCCTGTGTACTTTGAGGGGTGATTCCTGGCGGTTCTGTCTTTCCTCGGTGTCTTTCCTCCCAAAACATTCACAAATAAATGTGTTCACCACTTCATTCAACACCCTGGCTGAGGACTACACCAGACCAGGGCTGTCTACTCCATCAAAACCCTTCATTGCTCTTCATATGGAGCCTCCACCCTAAAATTCAGGCCTGGTGAGTTTCCCATGTGACGCCACTGTGGTTCCTCTGGGAGTGTGGCAGTTGTGTCACTTGGATCAGTGTAAAGAGGGGTCAACCATTCAGCTAGTACTGCAGATCTGTTCCACGTGTGAGAGGACTGCTGTGTATAAGCTTGTGTGTCCGTCTGTATGATTGAATACTGTGTGCATGGCTATCGAGAGACGTTATTTATTTTCACGATCACGTGCTCTTCCAGTAGCGCCGTCTCTGTCTTAGTAATGACTTTAGCAGCAACCTCTGCAGAATTATTGCGTGAGATCATTTTCTGTTCCAACCTAGAAACTGTTGTCTGCCGTTGCTGCGCCACAGGCGTATCCGTATTCAGCATTACCCCTAGTCTTAGTTCAATAATAATTCAAACAAAGCTTCGGCCTGATGAATAGACGGGCAAAACTACAGCTCATCTGTCATTGTTCTCGTTTTCCATCTCTTTCTTTTGATCTATTTTCTGCTTTTTGTTCTCTCCCCCTTTCCCTCTCCTTTTCTATTGTGAGTGTGCTATGAAGGAACAGGATTTTACAGCGTTTCATCCGAACATGCACAGAGGTTCTTTTTGCCACATCACCAAATACAAACTAAACGCAGGAGAAGGGCTTAAGGTCTGGGAAGTCTACTGAGTAGAAAACATGAAGTGATCAGTCAGTGAATTTGGGCTGCATGATTTTCTAATTGCAGTTTGATTCTAATATTATGACATAAAGCAACATTATGTAGCAATTTTACTTAAAAGTAACAGCTTCAGAGTCATTTTGCTGGTTCACTGACTTGGCGAGAATAGTGCCTCTGTCATTCACGCTCTGAGCCCCAAACGCCTGTTCTTAGTGTATTTTGATGGGTCGGGTACAGACTGTTCTCCACTGTTTATGGCAGTCATTCATGCCAGTCGTTTTATGGCACTGCATCACACACACCAACAACTTGGTCTTCAGCACTGATCTGTATTATAGGAGTGGTAATTATGGCTTCATTTGTCCCCGTAAAGCAGCCCGTCCAGCCCATAGACTGTATATATACTGGACAAACCCTAATAATAATAATAATAATGATAATAATAATAATGAAATAGCTTTATTCAGGATAACCTAAGTAGCTACGGTATACATACAGAAAGTATGAACACTGCGTCTCTTTACAGCAGGGCCCTCACACAATCCACATTCAATCAGTTCTACTCACATGCAGAAAAACCATCCGTGAGGTCACCCACAGGTTTTCTGAAGAGCGATTTTGAAACTTAAAAAGTGCGGCTCTGGGTGTCGCCATGTTGGCAGTGCATACTTCGCCCAAGTCCTGGCCAACCCATATTTGGGTAAAGAGGTGGAGCGTGGGCAAGACCCTGCGTGACCTAGGCAGGCGAATGAAGCCCGAACACACCTCATCTCGGAGTTACCGAACAAACTAAAACTAACGAGCTAACCTTGGTTTGGGTATTTTATTAAAAAATATTTTTGGGGACTGGGTGGTGGTTTTCATGACAGGTGGCTTGGGTGCGGGTATCAAAAATTATGACCGATACCTGCTAACGGTGCAAACATACAAACTAAATACCACGAAAATTTCACCCAACGAAAATACTGGAGCACAGACTTCTTAGATGGTCCATTAAGACAATAAACCACACAACAAGCCATATTATTAGATACTGTAATAAAATGCTCAGAAAGGACAGACACAGTCAGTCCACAACAGCTAGCAGCCTCTGCTAGCAGTGCTCTGGGCTCTGCTCATGGCACACACTAGCTGTCAAAGTGACCCCGCTCCTAATTGTTCATAATTTTATGGTCTAAAATATGTTAAACTGATGAGTATGTATATATTGTGGAAATTGAAAGCAGACAATTTCTCACCTTGATCACGCAAGTGCGTGCATCGTTTAATGAAAGCAGGAAAACACAAAACTGCCAAAAAGCGCCACCAAAACACCAAAAAACAAACGAGTAAAAAAAACGTCATTTCAGTCCGGTCACTTAAAGGTCCCGGTGGACCACTAAACAATCAGACTTACATTACGACAGTGAATACTGAACATGAAATGCTTTGCCTACAAAAATGCTGCATTTATAACTTAATGGCGCGTGGAACCACACTTATAGGTGATGGTGAATTATGTACATAGCAAGCACCACACACGTCCCCCCAGAATTCATCAAAACAGAAGAAAAACAAACAGTCAACGGGGTGGAGGGCAGATCTCCCGGCCACAATGGCACCGCCGAACTGGAGCTTGAATTGGCTCTCGTGCACGGCTTGGGAGAGGGGCAAGGGGTGGGGAAAACCTGGGAGTGCGGGAAACGGGGGGCAGGGGCATACCTGGGGGTCGTCCCCTGTCGTGGGGGCTTGGCCAACTCAATGGGCCTGGCCACATCCAAGTGAGCTGGTTTGAGGCGGTCCACCGAAACCGCTCTGGTTTTCCGCCCCCATCCACAACAGAATGTTTGTCCCCTGTTTCCAAGACACGGAACGGGCCTTCATAGGGCAGGCGCAGGGGTCCCCGGTGGGCATCATGGCGAATGAAAACGCAGTCAGCTGACTGAAGCCCGGTGGGGATGTGAGACTGAGGAAGGCTGTGGCGGGAAGTTGGTACTGATGCGAAAAGCCTCACATTGTCCAGTAGTGTGGATCGCTGAAGAGTTGCAGACCAAGGGACCGTGGTGCTGGGGAAAAAAATCCCCTGGAAAAATCAGGTTGTATTTAATCTGGTTTCTATATGGGCTAGCATTAGCATCTCACTGACAGGACACGCTGCTGGAAACCATGTTTAAATTTTTATAATCTTAAAACTTGGGTAACTCCACAGAGACTCAGCACAGTTGAGGCATTTGTTGGTCTTTTACAATTGGCTTGTTCTGAAATAAGCTCTCAAACTCCACTTGTTGTCGGAGATCGTTTGTAGAGACAAATGACCACTCTGTTCTTTCCAGTAACAAAATGACATTGTATGAAGTGCATTGTGGTTTCACCCATCAAATATGAAGCAGAGTGGTGGTTCTGCTCAGTGATCTGTTGTTGAGCAGAAACACTAAGGCCTACTCCACATGCCTGCGTTTTCATTGGGAGCGCCAGCTTGAAAGGAATACGGCACGTGTCCATATCTGAAAATATCTGCGACCACATGAAGCAGTGTTCATTTCTCCTTCGGTATTTTGGAGTGCAGAGCAAACTGAAAGGGTGTCATGTGTTGCCATCGTGTGGCAAGAGGCTGATGGTGGCACACAGTGCCTGGGTCCACTCGACAGAAAGTGGGTGTGCACCATGCTTTCTGTGGTCCATAGATATGCCACGTGCAGATTATACAGCGCAATGTTTGTCTCTAAACACGTTCACAGCGACAAGACATACCGCTGCTTCTCCCCGCTGGCGGTTAGTGTTACTGCACCATTTCTCAAAAAAACACAAACTACTCTGCCGGAGTTTTCCTGTGAAAGCATAGCTGTGTGGACTAGGCCTAATTCACAGTGAGCATGTGGAGCATTGCCTGTTTCAACTGAGTGAAGCTGCGAACATCAGTTGGAGACTGATTGAAATTGCGGCTCTTGGGACTTGAAATTTGTACTCTTTGAAAACAAGGTTCGTCTTTAAAGGAGTCATTGTTCAGCTCAACAATAAATTGGTCATGATTTGGTTATATTATTTCACTCGGTACAGCTGTATAGTAAGTGTGTATTAATACAGACTTCCCACAGTTTGATAGATGAGACGAGTCTTACAATACGCTGTGTTTAGAATAATTTTGATGCTTGACCTGACTCACAAGTTGATGCGACGATTAACAATTGCTCCGGAGGTGGCTCTCCTCTGGTCATGTGTGATTTTAATGCAACCACAGTCACTGACGGGGCTGGTTTTGGGGGCTGTATCAGTTCTCATGTATCTGGCAGTCGTGGTGAAAGTGGCTCAATGCTCCTTTGACTTTGCATAAAGCCGTGCGCTATGAGCTGCTGGCTCCTGGTTCCAGCTTCCAGACTAGTACCACTGGACATGGTACTCCCAAACTGGAAGATCCCCGAGATTATTGCAGAAGTCTAGGTTCCATGGAAGTGCCCAGTGTGTAACCTTTGACTATAGATTTGCTGTAGCTTCAGAGTCAGTCTTAATGTTTGGTCATTAGACATGGACTCTAACCACTAACCTAAGGCAATGACTGGATATCACTGGTATCTGGTCTCTCTGGAGAATCCTTGGGTACAGCTAGATTAATTTATGTGTCACATGCGTGGTTGCCCAGGGAGAATCTGAAACACACAACTTACATTGTTAGGGAATGTCTGCGACAACATTGTGGCTATGTCATGCGCTTCATTGAGCATGATCGAGTGCAGTGCCTTAGTGTTGAAGAATTTAATAACTGGAAAAGATCAAGGGGATGCCCACGTATCAGCTACATGTGCCTGCAACAGATAGTAGGCTACTTTCTGGAGGTAGGGATGGACTGGTGGTCTACCCGGGTGGTTGCCAGTCAGGATCCAGTTGGGTTCCATAGTGGGATGGATGCAGCGATGCACAGCAGCAGAGTATGCTCCCATACACTAGCAAGTTGTCAAAATGACTGACCCATGAATTGGTTTCTGTGGGCCTGCTGGCCACCAAAGACTGTGTGCCAAGCACTAAATTGGGCATGGAGTCGCCCACATACTGATCCCCATTGTGTTCCTACAGTGTTTTTAGAAGTGTCAGCTGGGACTGGTTTGTCTTCTTAAGGACGTATATATTGTGATTTTTTTTAATTTTTTTATTTCTCTACCTTGTGTTACATATTACGAATGTTTTGTGTCAAAGTATATCATCACCCTTCTGCTGTACAGTGCTTGTTATTGGATGTGACACACTGGAATTGTGTGATATTTGAATAGCCTAAAAGTCATAGCAATAGATTAGTTTTGTATTGTCTTTTTAGCACATGCTCCTACCCATACATAACTAGACATCACTTGGTTGACTTTCTTTACAGTGTACTTTCCTGTACAGTTTATATTTATGTGTGCACATTATGTCAATAATACAATTTCAGTCCACCACAACAATGTATGCATTGTTACATTTTCAAATACTTGACAAAGACCAAGTGTTGGTGCACTTGTATATTCCACTTATATATCTGAGGTAGTGTTTTGCAAATAAATGTTGCTAAATCTCAGCTGAAAAGTGGATTAAGTCCCTCAGAACACAAACGGCACAAATGTGTATTTGTAGTTAGTGATGTGACAGGGATAGGAGGTAATGTTACAGATTTCAAGGCAATAAAACTGGCAAAAACTTGAATCATAGTTCGGACAATAGGGAATTGGATATATGAAGAGATTAAAGTGCATATCTTTGGTGAAATGAAATGGCAAATGAACTAATTATTCAAAATAAATTAAAATTATGAAAATATTGGTGTATTGTTTTAGTTCCTTCGGCCCTGAGATATTAAGCCATAAACATGGGGAGTTTAGCCTGATTTCATCAGCTGCTTGAAAACCTCAGAATGTGAAGTCCGTGGGTAATCTTGATTTACGTGACGTCACCCTGGGTTCCTCCACTCAGAGCCATTTTGTGGTTACCTGTGGTAACTTTTCTGACACCTCCTGCTTAAAACCCAAAACGTCAGAAGGATCGTGAGGCCCCGCTTTCACGGTCTGTATTCATACATTGTGTATTTTCACGTGGATTACTACGAAATGGTGAACAGGTGTGTTGTGGGAGGGTTCAAGAACACCAGTCGTGATGGCTATAATGTACACACGTTTCCCACGGATAAAGTATTGAGCGAGAAAAGTGGGAGCGTTTTGTCCGCACCACCTGGAAGGACTGGAAAAACGCACCTGATCACAGCAGTGGTGGGCAGCGGTTCGGGCAGCTAAAAGTAGGATCCCGACGTGACTTCCTGAATCTAGATCAAAATGGGTATGGATCTGCCTTGCGTTTTCCAGACGCACTCTGGCTTATTTTATTTTTATCAGCTATATCAGGCCCCGCACAAGTGAAAGACTTGGAAGAAATGATTTATAGTCTGGTATAGAATTGAACAAAAAATGGTGTTGGCTGGACAAAGATATGTGCTGTAATGTTGTTAGAAAGGGTGATGGCCATTTTCCCTTCCTGGCCTGAAGTCATGATGGTAAATTAGCAAATTTAGATTTTAATTGTATTCTTCTCTGTGTATACTCCACACTCACTTTTTGAAGGGTTCTCTGCTTTCTTTTCCATTTGTTTTACATTAGTCTTCTTTGTGCCTCTGTAAATCTTTTTAGATTGCACTTAAAACATTGAGTCATTAGAAAAATAGGCATAAGAAAATCATGACTAGAGCCAAAAAGCGTAAATAAATTTTGAGTACAGGTTTGTCAGCGTTGTTAGTGGCTCAGTATCGAATCCGGTGATCCATAACATTCATGTGAAGAAACCACATAAAATAACAGACTTGCATTACATCATGACAGTAGATGGGGATTTGAGTCTTTTTTCATACACTGCCTGATGCTCATCCATTAATAGTCGTATGTCAGGAGACAGACGGCAGTAGATTTTTAAAATGATCTTCTCTCCACGGTCTCTGTATGCTTTATTTAAAATTCATTTCCATGGTTGCTGGAACAATCTAAACGCACTGTGGACTATACTGTTTTCTTAGGCCTTTTAAATGAGTCCTCGTAGTCCATGGGCCAAGCAGGTTTTCGGTACCACTTAAGGGGACTAAACAACACTTACAATCCAGCCTCAGTATACCACGGTCTACACAAAAAGGTATGGTGGCCTTCCCAGGGTGGTAGCTGCAAATTACTGGGTGAGCTAATAGGGTTCTGTAAAGGAATAGTTTGCACCATCTGGTATTATGCCAAGTTATCATGTTATGGGGTAACATGTCATAGACTCCAATGCATTACTTTGGAGACCAAAGCTACCCTATAGCTACCACCCTGGGAAGGCCACCATACATTTATGTGTAGGCCATGGTATACTGAGGCTGGATTGTAAGTGTTGTTTAGTCCCTTTAAGTGGTACAGATTAGGTCAAAATTGGCTTTGGGCTGATGGACTATCATGTCTCAAAGCAAACTGGGGATTTACCAAGCTCCAACCTCCGGCCATCTGAAATGAAGCCACCCGGAAGAGGAAAAGTTGCACTTCCTTGAATGGCCGCTTGAGGCTGTCTCCAAAAGTGAGCACATTCCCATATAGGCCAGTTCAAATGTCCAAGTTTAGAGGAGAAATAAACGTGTTTAGAGCCTGGTACAAAAAAACGGTTTTGATCTCTGTTGGTAGTTTCCCCCTCCATGACAACTGTATGGGGGTGAATATTTTTTAACTTGTCAGTTTACCATATTTTAAGCCATAAAGTTCTGAATAATTAGAGATGTGTTCGCTTTAAGTGACAGGTAGTGTGTGCCGCTGAGCAGTCTATGGCAGAGTCCAGAGCTCTGCTACCAGAGACTGCTAGCTGAGGCTGCTAGCCGTTGTGGATTGAACGTGTCTGTCCTTTCTGAGCATTTTAACACAAATAGCTGTAATAATATGGCTTGTTTGCACAGCTAATTGTCCTAATGGACCATCAAAGAAATCTGCTCCAGTATTTCCATCTTAGTAGGGGACCCTGCCATAGGATCCGTGACCAATCTTCCTGGACCAAGGTTTGAGTGCAAATATTGTTAGATAAGGTCATTAGAAATTTTTTTAGCCGGGGTACATTTTTCAAAAGTTTGGGCTAACACCACCACGGGTTTTAAAACAAAATGGCCACCGTCGCCAAAGGAAATCCAGAATTTTCGATATCTTCACTTGTAATAGTCCTAGAACAACAAGCTATAGGTCAAAATAAATGTTTCTGAGGTCAAGGAATTTCAAATATGACAAAAAACAGGATACTTAGTGTCCAACATGAAGTAATCAAAGTAACCGCGGCTAAATTTTTTTCTAATGACCTTATCTAACAATATTTGAAATCAAACCTTGGTCCA
>OMMV01075523.1:3035-13356 GCA_900302635.1 Chatrabus melanurus
GTTAATATATTTAGTTGATTTTCAGAAAGACTTGCTGACATTCAAATAATATTTCCGCCAAAAGGAAAAGAAAAGGTATTACTTGCTGCAGGAAGATGAAAAGTTTTGACCGAAGGAGAATTTTTGTTGTGTGCATAGGCCTGTCGTGATAATTATTATATCGACTTGTCGTACGATATATGGACATGACTTTGATCATTTTTCTGAACTCTATATTTCCCCGTGTGTGTGTGTGTACGCGCATACACACACACAGAGCGACAGTGAAGCAGGTGAAGTGAAGATAACATGTTACTTGAGGTGAACAGGTTTTTTTTTTCTTCCCCCTGATGAGTCTGTAATTCTAACCAGTGTTTGGAAGAATAAGGCTAAATGAATTTGAAAGCGGCACTCCTCAGCTCCACTGCTGTGGGAATGTCTTGGGTTTAAGCTGAATGAGCGTGAAGAGAACATTAATGTGAATGAGCCGGTATGTCGACTGCTTAAAGCCCCTTTGTTTGTGTAAGTGCAATTTTTGTTAACAGAGGCTCATTTTGTTTGTTGCTTATTTATGTTTTATTTACTTAGGATATTTAATTTTTTTTTTCCCACATTTAAATTCCAATGTCTGAATATTCTTAAGGATTAAAAATTCGTCACTCTTTGAAAATGTGTACAATACTTTATCAGTTTCATAAAATGGTCTTGAAATGACGATAATATTGTTTATTGAAGTTATTTGAGGGACAATATATCTTCCAACAAATGGTTATCATGGCAGACTCATATGAACACGTTCTCACAAAACCCTGATTTGCTCGTTGACTATCTTTGACTGTCCATTGTGCACTCTCATGTTCTCTCTTTTTTTCCCTTTCTTTTTTTTTTTGAATGTTCTTTTGTGTTGCGGCTGATTGGCAGATCGAGGCTGAAGTGTCACCCAGCCCTTCTAGCCCCACTGCACATTGTGCTTCTCCTGTGTGTTGATATGGCAGGGTTACCTCAGGGGCTTCGGTTCCAAAAAAGCTTAAACAACGACTCGAACATGAACTCTCCTTGCAGTTCAAGGGTTACAAAAAAAAAAAGAAAAAAAAGTGGTGCTGCAAAAGAAATATGATGTGAGAAAATGCTTAATGGAATTAGAAAGTTCAGTGTCGAGTGTTGGTACAATGTATCCTGTAGGGGTAATAAAAAAAATTTTTAAAAAAGCAATATGAAAAAAATACTGTTATTTAAATGCAATTTGGGATTTCACTACATTTACTTTATCTTTAATTTTTATAACTATTTTTGCGTATATTTGTACACTTTAAGGGCAGATTATAAAGTAGTTACTATGAGAAAAGCTACCTTTTGAATATGGGGGGGTTATGTTTCCGTATTTCCACAGTTATGTGTACATGTTGAAATTCTCCATGTGATAGAAAATTTTACTCCAAAACTTCTCATTTTAGACTTCTATGACATTATGTCCTCACTAACGGGCCTTTCAAGCCGAATGCAAAATTTACGTCATCTTGCGTTTACGGCCGCGCCAATGCTCATTGTCCCACGCGCAGAGGCTTGCCGTTGAGGAGGCGGAGTTTTCTCCGTCACCATCTTTCTGTTCTGGCTGCTGAAACAAGTCCGAAAGTCACTGTGTTTGTTGAAGACTCATCTGTCCCCCCGAAAAAAAAGCGTTAGCACTCACCCTGCGAGTGATAAACGGAAGATGAGCAGCAAAAGCAGAAGAGCGTGTGGCGTTTGTGACGGAGCTCAGTGTGCAGCGACTTGTCTGCTGGGAGGAGCCCCGGAGGAGACGGAGGGCCCATCGGGCCGACATTCTCCACATCTGGACAGGAGGTCGGGAGACTTCCTCTGGTTAAATGTCCTGACCGTACAGCTCACCTGTCCTCTCTGCAAACCCACACCTGCTACTGCTTTTCTAAATAAAACAAAGACTCTTTTTAAGAGCCACTCTTCTATTATTTGAAAGAACTGTTTCCTTTTGTAGTTCAACATTAAATGAATGAATAGTTAAACATGCATATGAAGTGAAAGTTCAGTCAAGAAGAAAATCTTTCGTACACAGGTAGAAGAAGCCGCGCTCTTATTGTGTATAATTTCAAAGCATTTAAGATCGCTAAAATAGTCAAATTCATATTTTTGTAATTACTCTGTAGTGATGACAACATTAAAAGCAACGATATAGTCAATGAGGACGGTAATTAAATGCTGAAATTATTCAATTTAAAAAAATGTATTTCATCTTGGAGTTTATCGGCAAATAACCATAAAGAGTCAATGAAATGTGACTGTACCAAATGTACTTTAATGTTTAACAGATAAGCTGCAGTAATTGTCACATCACTTCGTGTTCTGCTTATAATAAACATTGATCTTTATTTACTGTGTCTCTCCTGGTTGAAAATGCATATATGTATATAAATCTACCCTCAAATGTACACATTACTGTCTTGCCATTTTATTTAGTCTACAAAGAAATGTAGAAAGTATATTATTATTGTGTTAATCAAGGAATCATTGTGCTATGTGAAGCAATGACCATGAACAAGTTATGGTAAGAAATAATTACAGAGGAACATCTAAGTTTTCTAATGTAAGAAATACGTTGTTTTTTTTAACGTCAAAATGAAAAAGTAAACTACTCAAACATTAAATTTGAGGTCAAAAAGCAAATGAATGTATATTCCGAAGGATTTTTCTTTGGAAAACTGTGTAAAACTAGCATGAGCTCTCTGACACACGCCAGCTTCTGCAGTTTGTCGTCTTCCATGTTGGGCTGGACGCCTCGTTTCTATTGGCTGCGCGAATATACGTCACAGTGCGCCACGGTCAAAGTCGAATTTGGTTGAACTTTGACCGTGGCGCCCTGACACTGAGCGGCGGTATGCGCGCACAGCTGAGCAGCGCGCAGCTTCTGCTTTGCTCGTCGCCGGCCTCTGCGCGGGGCTGGTTGTTGAAAATAATGGCTTTTCAGAGTGGCGCGCACCGCTTTGCGCTTTTGGTGTGAAAGGCCCTTTAGACCTCGGACAAGTTTGATGTTGAGCACGTATCAGTTTTAATTATGGCCACCAGGGGGCCAGATCTGTGAAACCATGCGTGTGCGACATCTTGTCAAAGACTGTGTATCAAGGTGAAACTTGGTACAAAAGGTCACCTCATTAAGAACTCGGACAAGCATGACGTGGAATACATTTTAATTCTAATTGTGGACTTCATGGATGGTGACGAAACTTGCTGCAGTAGATTATACCTTGCTAAGACCTTGTTGGGCTCCCTTGAGGCAGGTTAGGATTAGTACTGCCCTTGTTTAAAGCAGGTAACGGAAAATGTAGGTTGTGGTGGTTTTGTGTGTCCAAACTGAACTATATGTATCTGAAGTCTGCACAAGCACAGATTTCAGCCACAAGAAACAAGTAGTGATCACTACATCTTCACCACTACCACTTGGAGCATTTCTTATTTTCTGTGTTGTAGTTTCAGCACAGGAGAGGTTACTTTTTCGTTACTGGTGTGATTCACAAGTAAATATGTTCTTGTACCCACAAAATGGACTCCATAAATCACCGTGGCAAACTGAAGGCGGCCCAGAAAGGCACTCATCCCTATCCGAAATGAATCCATCTCTGCATTATGAGTCTCTGTGGAGAGATTGCAAGCACACGCACACACCAACAAGAGCTGGTGCTGTTTCATATTAATTGGTCTATTACAGAGAGTGATGATACGGTATATTTGGTTGTCAGAAGCTTGTCATTTTTGGCATGACAACAACACCTCCTGACACAAGTGATTTTTTTTATTTTTTATATTATAGTCCATTGTGCAGTCCCTGCTGCTCTTGTGCAAGTTATTACTTTTTTTTTACTCCTTGCCGCAGTGTGGGTTGTAGTTCGGAGGTAAGAAAAATAGTTATTGGGGCTACTAAAAATTCTTTTGCACTATCATACAACTCTCATTGTATTATGCACTTTCTCAGCAAGTTGGTACAAGTCATCAGGTGCCTATAAACCTACTCAAATTTGTAGCAAACGGCACTGAAGTGAATCATCCTTTAAAAAAAAGAGGCAATTTATAGGTATCTATGGGTGATTTTATCTCTATCCTATTTGGTCCATTTCAGTCGGTCCATGGTCCATTTATTTTTGAACGTTCTGTTCTTTTGAGGAGATACGAACACATTCAAACTCTGGTGGCGACGAAACAAACGCGCCATGGTCCACCGGAAAAGGTATGACTTGGTCTGGTTCCAAGTAGACCGTCTTATGGTTCCTTTCTGTTGAGGACTCGATTCAAACCAACAGACCAAAGGTCCGACAGCATATGTGGATTCTGCTTGTTGTGCGGTTTGCCTTTCTATGGAAATACTGCACCAGTTGTGGGTTGATGTGGAGCGCAAACCTGCCAAATTTGATCTGCACAGTTTGTGAAAACCAACAAAACTATAAAGTGTTTAGTGAACTACTTACAGATAATAGTTTTCTTCAGTCTGTACTATTGTCAAGTCAAAAAAAGAAAAAAAACAAAACAGGAAAGGGCTTAACCAATATAGGCGCCTCAATTTAGCATGCCCCTGAAGTTGTGGCTATGACGTAAGCCCCGGAAAATGAATAAAGCACTTTTCACCAATAAGGGCACATTGTGCTCAAACGTAGTTTTCATTTCTATGGTTTGGTCCACTTACAGATATTGTGTGAACGCAAACTGATCCCAACAGGACGCCAACAGCAACGTTGTAACGTTCTGTTCCCTTGTCCGGATTAAACAAATTGCACAGACCCTCTCTTCCACTTAGTGCAAAACGGCACACCATAGAGCAAGTGTTGTTTCCAACCACTGCAGTTGTCATTTTGACGCCCATCGCCCACGTCCTTTAAACAGCGAGTGCATTTGCGCTTATTTGTGTGCCTATTGCCGTGTTGGTCTTAAAATAAGGTAGTGTTGGCGCATTGCTGTCGTGAGGCAGCAAAAAGCAATTGCACCATAGACCACCAAAAACCTGGCCTAAAGTCAAGCGTATAGTTTTGTGGCTATTTGTACGGCGCAATACTCAGATATGCCACACATAGGCAGGTTCACGTCGTGCATCCATACGGCAATACTGGATCAAATGCAACAATTAAATGAAATAAAAGTCAACACTAATGGGAAAATACAAAACATAACCTTACTGCTTCACCTCTGGGAGCTTCGGTGGCTTCTCTCCCCTGGCGCACTCATATGCGTTGGGCACAGATCTGTTAACTTGCCAGAAAACCTCTCACTTGTGTCCATAGTACACCAGGTTACACCCTGGCTCTTAAAGGGGATGACGGATGACAACATGATTGGTTTATTTCATGTTTGTGGAGCAGTTGTGGAATTTCTGGATTGCTGATTGGAGCAAAAGGCAGTGGGATAAATGACACGGGTGGGTTCACAGAAACGGAAGACATTCTGAATTTCAGGATGTGGAGAATTACTTTAAGTTGCCTCTTTCTGTTACAAAAGTCTTCAGAATTCTGATTTGATCGCTCTGACTGCTATGTGTGTTGCATAAGTGTGGAAAAAAACTGGATTTGAGTGCCTGCAGGTTGACGTCACATAAATTGAATTCGTGTGAAGGTGTCGGCTGGTTTGCAGCTGAAATACTGGTATGTTGTGCTGATCTGTGGTCTTGTTGGTTTCATCGCTCATCAGGCCCAGCTCAGAAAACTGCAGCAGGTCGCCGAAGACCTACAGATCAGATTAGAGGAGCACAGAAGGAGAAGGCACGAGGCTGAAAGATTCAAAAGGCAAACGTTAAAGCCACCAGCGGCGGCGGACAGCGGTAAGTGTCACAGCACCTCTAACCTGCCATGATTTGGTTTGTGTCTATTCAAAGCCATTTGCTCAGTCCACAGGACGCCAACGGTTTGCGGGTCATTCTTATGGCTACCACAGGGCAGCTTCCGTTTCATTTCAGCTCAGTCCTGCGTTGACCAAAAGTAAATTGACCGTAGCACTTCAGGCCAGATGATGACATGATGACAAATGGTGGAGCGTTCCAAACAGCTGGAAGGGTTAAATCTAGATGGCAGTTTTGTGGAAATAAATGGACTCGGACAGGATTGCTGAGCAACAGCTTATTGCAGTCCCATAGCTCCCTTTTTACATTCAGCAAACCTTCAGAGACACATTGCTTATGACTCATAGGAGAATTCCCTTATCAGTCAGAGCACAAGCTGGCGAGGCATTTAAGTGATGTCCAGGCTTGCACTTTTTAGTGTTCCCACAGACAGTTGTGGGACGGATAGGAAATGAGCTCAATCATTTTTACTTACAAGTCTATTGAGGATTTAGAATAATTGTGTTCGTATGTGTGGGGAAGGCAGCCAATGAAGATTAGTTGGGAAATAATTGTAACAGAATTGGCTCTCTTAAAAAAGGAATTAATGTATTAGAACACGTGTTTGTGAATGATAGAAACAGGGGGACAAATATTTAAAGATACACTATCAGAGAAAAAAATCGGAGAAAGAATGTTGCTTCATTTCAGTATTTTCCGGACTATAAGTCGACTTTTTTATTTTTCTTGTTTGGCTGGTCCTGCAACTTATATTTCAAAGTGCCTTGTATATGGAAAAAATACTACATTACCACCATCTATGACCGCAAGATGGCACTGTCTACAGGTGTGACAAGCTACTTCTGTTTTCCTGATCTGAAAGAGGTAGTACTGTGATTCACACTCCGGAACAGAAGGTGGCGGCAATGCACCATTCAGCTGGATGCCAACCATTGTAAAACAAGAAGAAGAAGAACTGAATGAGAACGAGTGAAGTTAATAAATCATGCTCTCAAACTGAAAGACCATGCTCTTGAATGAAGAGAGAGAATAACCTTCATATTATTCGGCACTCCAGAGTAGAGCATGTAGCTCAGTGGGATAAGTAGTTGGGATACCAATATGTAGACTTGGGTTCCATTCCCCGTTACGCTACCTGTCTATGTTCTTGGATAAAACACTTCACCTGCGTTGTCTCTGTCCACCCAGCTGTAAATGGGTGCCGGCCTTGACTGCCAAAGTAACCTGCATCAGACTGGTCACCCACTCAAGGAGAGTCGTAGACTCTCATTCACGCTCTGTAATCCGGGGCTAAACCGGATTAGTGCTAACCGGCACTAATAGGCCTCAGGGTCTGCATAGGACTTACTTGTTTCTTCTTCTTCTTTTATAGTCGATTAGTTTTAGATTCAGGTACCTTTACTCTATATTCTGTCAGCTTTGTGTTCAGTTTGGCATGCTGGTTGCTGACAGGTTTAAGACTCGTACATCCTGCCGTAAGTTGCGGTTTGCAGCATTCTCAAGTTGGAATCCCAGGCCGGGCCACCTTTGGTACATGTTTCTTGTCTCTCTTTTCCAGTTTCCTGTCTTTTTTCCCCACACATTTATTGTAGAGACAGTGAGAGAGAGAGAGACAGGAATCAGGGAACCAAAGACAGGGAGAGATGTGCAGCAAAGGTCGCCCAGGCCAGGATTTGAACCTGGGGACACTGTAGACCGCATTCTGCGGTGTGTGGTACGCGCCTTAACCCCTCAGCCACAAGCGCCCCCACAATAGTCCACAGCAGTCCATTTTATAGCTCTTTGATGAACATTCATCCATTGTTACATAAAATTCTCTGTCAGAAAGATGAGATTGAAGCCAGTTAAAAACCCGTCCCATAGTCCCAGAGAGGCCAACCAGATGGTGAAGTCTGTCTAAAAGAATTGAGTGGTCGACTGAGTAAGATCAAGTAGTACTAATACAGAGAGCTTCTTCATGTCCAAACTAGGCCTCAGATCGTTGACAACCTTGACCAGCGTCGTCTCTGTGCTGTGATTGGCTCGAAAGCCAGACTGGTATTTTTCAAAAATATTACATGAGATCATAAAATCATTTAACTGATTTAAAAACAAGCTTCTCTAAGATTTTACTTAAAAATGGCAGATTGGACACTGGTCTGCAGTTGTTAAGTATGGAGGCGTCCAAATTATTTCGTTTCAAAAGAGGTGTAACCATGGCAGTCTTGGCAGATGGGAAAACACCCATCTGAAGGGAATAATTTACAATGTTAAGAACGTCTTCAGCGAAAAGCTATAAACTGTTTTTTTTTCCAAAAAGATGTTGGAATGGGGTCTAAAAAGCAGGTTGCAGATTTTAGTTGTGAAAAATTACTTTTCCAAGCATCTCAGCATCAACCAGGACAAACCTCTCCAGTGTTTCCTCACATAAAAACAAAGGTTCATTATGGTTAAACAGGCTGGGACTGACCTAAATTAGATCTGATGGTTTCTATTTTGTTCATGAAGTGGACTGCAAACTCTTCACATTCAGAGCTAGTTGACATGCTGCTGGACTTTATAAAAACAGGGTTAATTAAACGATCAATGGTGGAAAATAGGATTTTTGGGTTGTTCTGGTTGTCATTTATCAATTTTGAGAAGTGTGCTTGTTTTACTTGTTTAATTACTTTATTGAAGATAGTGAGCTGTTCCTGGAAAAATGTGATAATTAACTATTAGTTTATTCTTTCTCCATCTTCTTTCTGCTCTCCGGCAATTTCTCTTTAATTGGCGAATGTTTTCATTTCTTCAGGGGGGTGTCGGATTGATTATAATCTTTTTAAGTCTTACTGGGGCCAATTTTTAAAGTTTTGATCTTAGTTTACTGTTAAAACTGTCTACAATAAAATCACAAGACGATTCTTCTGTACTTTGCTCCAATTCATTAAGCTTCACATTTAAGCACCACACTACAAGTTCTACTTTACAGGTGCTTAACCGTCACATTCCTCTCTGTAGCTGCTCTCTGTCAAAGACTCCCTCTCCTGCTCACGCTGTCAAAAGCCCGTTGTTGACCATCAGAACTCCCCTTTTTTGTTATCTTGCCTACCTGACAATCTCATTATAAAGCTGTTAACCAAACAGTTTTTCCTTTATCAGATCAGCTTACAGGCTCGTACCCCGCTCCGATCCTTTATGCAAAGACTTCGGTAAACACCATAAACCTGTTTGCTGGCATCATTCCGGATTTCCACCGCAATAACTCTGCTGCCCAAAGGCCCAGTCACACTATGACGTTTACCCCGGCGTGTGGTGAACGCAGGGCAAAGTCGAGAAAATTGGCCAAACGTCAGCAAAACTCCCGTTCCTGGAGATTGGTAGTGAGCCTCAAACGCAGCACGGCATTCCACAATGTGGTGCTAGTGGAGGCTAGCAGAGGTGGGCGTTGGCCAGCAGAGGTGGGCGTTAACTAGTGCTCCATTAGAACAAGCGGGACCAATGTGGCAACGTGCGGGAGAGGGGTTCGACACACCGCTGTCCAGTGATTCTGAGCAGGCAGGGCGAAGCAGCACCCAAACGTTAGCCAGTGTGGACGATCGCACCAGTAACCTCGGCTAGCGGATGCTAACGGAGGGAACTTGGTCGTAGCGGAGATTAACTTTCTCTCCTGGTCTCCAACGTCGCCAGAGGTTGAAAATTTTTGGACGCGGTTGCCATTCATCGCCGGAGGACGGCGGAGCCCAGCGTGGGCTAGCGGATGCTAACGGAGGCTAGGGGACACCAATGTGTGCAAGTAAGTTTGTCTACGTTGGCCCAAACACCTAGGTGTGACTGCACCTTAACCCCTTGAAAGACTGTTGCTATGGAGAACTCTGGCCGCTGAACTTTCCTGCTTTTTCGCTCAGATAAGGTGAGGCTGGTTTTGGACTGATTACTGTGTGCCTGACCCAAGCCAGAGTTTTTGCCCATTCCTCCTGCCTGCCACATTGCTGCTCTGAGCTGCGAACATATCATTATTATTTAGAACAATAAAACCTTCCTCTAACCGTCCTTCGTTGTGGTTCTCTGCGTTGGGGTCCTTGCCTAGATCCATTACAGGTCGTAATTATCAAAATTAAAATTAAAAAAATGCTTAAAACATTTTAGTTTATATGTAATGAGTCTAGAATATATAAAAATTTCACTTTCTGAAATAAATGACAAAAAATATAGAACTTTTTCACGATATTCAAATTTGTGTGTGGGCAGTTGACGGTAACACCAAAGCGTGTTTTTTTTTTTTTTTTGTTTTTTTGTGGAATTTGTATGTTCTCCCCGTTTCTGCGTGTTTCTCCTTCGGGTGCTCTGGGATTTCAATCTTTGTTGCTTCCGTGTCAACGTAGTTAACTCCAATGCATTCTACACAATTATTCAGAAAACTCTCGGGACATGAAATTTGTCCACTTATGAATACTTTTGTTCTCAGGTTTCCTGCGTCCTCGTGTGATATCCTGAAGTGTTTTCAGTCTGTCTGCATAGAAGCAAACTTGCCACTGAGTAAAAGAACTGATT
>OMMV01075527.1:0-12577 GCA_900302635.1 Chatrabus melanurus
TAACAAGGTTTTGAGCAGTGAGCGTTTAACGAGTTGCCGGCAGATTCAAGATCTATCGTCTGTGTGCACGTTAACTCTGCCTGCTGCGGACTCTGGTTGTAGCGCCAGCAGACTGACACACCCCCACTCAAAACGACCAATAGAAAAGCAATACGTTTTTTAATGAACGTTCCGGTTATGAACCTTGATCTGAAGGAGAACACACAATACATCACCTTAGGTTAGAATTAGCGGAAAAATAGCGAACATTTTTCTTATCTAATTTATCATTAGATCATGGAGAGATAATTTCTCAGGGGAGGCAGGGCTTATCCTAGGGGAGGCACTGCCTCCCCCAGCCTCCCCGTAGACACGCCCCCGGTCCCATGCAATTTTCTTTGAGTCTTTGAGTGGCAGAAGTGGTTTGGGGAGGCAACATGGAAGATAAGATGAAAGCTGGACAACTCTCAACAAGAACATTGGACACCAACATCGGGAGGGTGAATGAAGTGGTGCGGACAGATTGCAGATTAACAATCAGAATAAGTGCTGAGGAATCGCGACTGAATAAAAAGTCTGTCGAGACCATCTTAGTGGAAAATTTGGGTATGAGGAAGATGTGAGCAAAGTTGGTGTCCGAGTTGCTCTCATGCCCTGTGATATTTTTCAGCAGCTGATTGAGGACCCTGAGTTCCTCAACAATGTCATCACTGGAGATAAGACCTGGGTCCTCCAGCGCAATCCCAAAACCAAGTGCTAGGGCCTCCACTGCAAGATGTCAGCCTCACCCAGATCAAAGAAAACCCACATGTCCAAGATCAAGGTCATCCTCACGGCCTTCTTCAACCACCCAGGATTAGTGCACGATGAATTTGTGCCGTTTAAGTTGGTGTGAATGTCTTCTCATTCCACACAAACTGCACTCAGTAAAGTGCTGAAGGACCTTTGTCTTCATTCCGTTAACTTCCTGTACGTGTGAGAGCAGTTTTTAAGGTTTTGTTGTTAACATATAGAGGACTGGGCAGTCAGTGGACTCTTATCTGGCAGGTCTCATAAAACCTTACGTTCCTTCCTGTGCTCTGCGTTCTCATCATGATCAGACTGATTCTGTCCTTTAAACCCAGACTTAAAACACATCTGTTCTCTTTCATTTACAATTAGCTGTTGTTCATTAGTGTCTGTACTTCCGTCTAACGTCCATCACGGGTCTTGGTGGGTTTGGAGTTCAGTGGGAATGTCGTCAAACTTTAGGCTGCGTTAGTGGACTTTCCTGCTGACGAGGATGTTAAAATGGTTTGAACGACTTCACAACTAATTTTTGTTCTTAGTCTCTTCTACTAAGATGAGTTTTTCCCAAACCCTCCACTGTCCGCCGCGCCATCGCCATTCTCTCTACGAGGGGTGCTCACAAAGGTCAAACCCGACTGTGATTTTGTTTGACGTCTCCCTGCGATTGTGTGTCTCCTCACGGGTCAGCAAGCGTGGAGACCCGCCCTGATTTCGCCGACACCCTGAACACGCTGAGGCGATCGTGGAGGATTGTTTCAATGGATACAGCTTTTTGAATGCCTCTAGTCAGGTCACAGGGGATGACTCAGACTGTGGTCTGTCTGTCTCTTTGCTGAGGTCCAACTCCCAGGGTGACATCAGGACCCGGTTTTATGAAGCAGTACTGAGGGAGATAGACTGAGACTAAGGCTTAGTACTCAAACTTTAGTCAAAGACTAGAAATGGTGGCGTGCTAGGGGGACAGACTAGGCAAGTTAGACCCGTCTAACTCTAGTCTAAACTTTAGACCACCCATCTGAGGTGGTTTAAGGCAGTTAGTCCTGGTCTAAGGCCAAGATGGCAGAGATTGTTGTGCTTCAAGACATAGACAGGAGGCGACACTTAGGTGGAGAGAAGGTTTTTCGAGATCGCCAGGGTTCCCCCAATCCCTCAAATCATGACATTTTTGGCCAATTTTGATTGAAAAATATCTTTGAAATCATATCAACTCTGGTACCAAATTAAAGGACATTTTAAGGAGAAGATTTGTTGAGAATTGCAGTAAGATGCACGCAGTATTAAGGCTGCTAGGGCTGAAAACGTGTTTGACAGCTGAATGATTCCCGTTTCCATCCTTGAAATCACCGTGCAATATTCCGGTTGGTGAAAATAGGGAAGTCGCGATTAAAACTTTAGTTTTTGGTTCTGGAACGTCGCCCCGTAGTGTCGAGTGTTCCTTACAATGTTCTCTAAGCACCACAAACAAGAATCCACTGCTATTTAGTTCTAACACAAGAAGATTTTAACCCAGGAATAAAGATCCAATCTCTATTTTTCCTTTTTTCTCAGGTTGTTTCGTTTCAACAGCAGCGTTTCTCTTTCCTGTACGTTTTGATGTTGGTAAAATTTTCGCTTCTTTTCGTTTTCGTATCGTTTCCACTCATTGCGGGCGAAGAGGTTTCACGTCCACAGAATATGTGCTGACGAAAGCGCAAACTAAACCACAACAAAGATGAAATGAGTTTCTAGGCTATCGAGCGAAAAGGAGAAGAAACGTCCGACTGCACGACGGTTAGTTCGTACACAGCTTTAGTCGAGGACTTTCTTTAGTCAAAGACTCGGGAACCTTAAAACGGTTCATTGCACGGTTATTTTTTAGTCGAATGCTAAATGTTACCCACTGGTCTAGTGAGTCTCAGACTATGACTTAGCCCAAAGCGTTTTGGTTCGGGTTAGCCCTCTTCAGATAAAACTTTAAATAAAAAAAACCTCTTTTTGCTGTATTTTTTATTTTCATTATTCTCAATAACTGTGGCGCCATTTGTCTGACTCTGGAGCTCTGAGTCTGTCTGGAATCAGTTTTTGTTGGGTTGTAACTGTGGGCAGACAGCCTTGGGGCTTTTATTTTGGCGCTGGCTCCGCCCTAACTTCCGCTGTGAGCGTGTCTGCCTTGACGCGGCGGTTATCCGCGCGCTCACACACAGCTGTCGCTCATTGAGCGGAGGCGCGCGCTGCCGTCGGGACCTTATTTGTTTGGCGGGTTTTTGCTGACCGTTAGAGTCGACGGTTAACGATGAAGACGCTCGTGCTGCTTGTACTCGTGGCGCTCTGCGCGCGCTTAGGTAAGAATTTTTATCCGCTTTAAAAGGCGCACAGTTAGTTTTTGTCCCAACTTTACGTCAGGAACCAGCGCGTGCGCGTCACTGCAGTAACATGACGGCTTTTTCTTTAAAAAGTAACTTTCCAGGAATGTGAAGTTTTTATTTAGGTTTTTTATTCTTATTATTGACGCGACCTCAGCGTGATTTCCTGGTTTTTAGGGAACACTTCCGTCTTTAGGTCATCGTGTTCGTGCGCGGGTCACGTGTTCGTGCGCGGGTGGCGTGAAGTTAAATTATTTTTATTCTTAACTTGAATTTAATCGACAGAATCCCAGAGTATACGGGACAAACTGTAAGTCTGTCTGTCCCACTTTTTAATTTTTTTAGTTGATTGAGTTTATTTAGTAAAATAAAGCGTAAAATATTTTCATTCTGGTCCATAAAATGGGAATAAACAAGCTAGAAATAAAATGCAGCAACGGAATGAAGAGACTAATAGTACTAATAATAATGCAGTGATAATAAATGTGTAAAAAAATTATGATGATCTAAAAGACAAATGGAACCAATGAAATGCTGTGACAGTAATGATGCATTCGATGACAGTCGGGAACTCAGAACCTTCAACTGGGGGGGAAAAAAATCCAAACTCCCAGAAGTTGAATTTCCTCCTCTTTAACTTGGAGTAAAGTTTGTTCACTTTGGCCTTTGTTGTTGGGTAACCAGTTATTGAGAACTTCCTGTTTCGGTCGTGTTACACTAACTTTATCCAACACTTGTGAGGTGCACTGAACGCACTATAATTGAAATGTGAACTGGTGCTGATCCAGTTTGAGGGTTCTTGGCTACATGCTATTAATACCGGTGGGTTTTGTTTGTTTTTTTGTAACTAATCAAAGCTTCCTACCGACCTGATGGTGACTCATTCATATACATTTTAACCAACAGTCCAAAACCTAAAGACACTTAATTTGGTGACAGAAACGTGACGGATTCTTTATTTTCGTGATTAAATTGAGTGGCAGTTTTAATTCAGTTAACTGGTTTTTGTTTCATCACTTACTGTGATGTAATCGGATTACATTTGTTGTCCAAACAGTCCAGGTTATTGAACTTGACACCAAAATGGGCGTTGATTGGTGCCGTCGCTTACCGAGGCTCAGAATGGTCAACTTAAAAAAATAAATAAATAGTCCTGATGTTTAATCAGGACGGACGTGTCTCATAAAGAGGTTTGGAAATATGTTTTTAGTAAAATCTTGCAGAGCTTTTAAATAAAGTTACTGCATTTCTTTACATATGCCTAAAAAAATAAAAATAAATAATGAAATGTGCCACTGGGGAAATCCTCATCGGGTTCCATTTGGCTCTTTTCCTTAACTGCTCTAAATCGTCTGTTCTTTGGTGTTTTTTTTTTTTTTGCCGCTTTAAACCGGCGCTCGGCTACGAGTAAATCTAAAGGCGTTCACTGTGTAAAAACGGCTGAGGCCACCTGTTCCAGGCAGAGTCCCGGGCCGTTTCAGAAGCCTGCAGATAAGCTTGTGTACCGAAAGGACAAAGTGTCATACATGTGCTGCAGACGTGTCGCCGTGGTTACCCAGCTGCTGTCAGGCTGCTCTGACGCCAGGCACTAAGTTTGTTTTAGTAGACAGACAACAAATGTTTATGAAGGCACGTTGTAGTCGGGTCGTCCTGCACGTCTTCTAATGGCTCCGTTCTGTTTTTTCTCTTTTCGCTCTTATCAACTGATGCGCTTAACATCGGTTAAAGACGGTGGACTCTCAAGTCCTCTTGCATCAGAGTGGCCTGCAAGCTGGTTTGCGACCACCCTCAAGCCGACGACGACCACCCTCAAGCCGACGACGACCACCCTCAAGCCGACGACGACCACGCCTAAGCCGACGCTTAAGCCTACGCCTCCTACCACCTTGACTGTAGGAGCCTACAACGTGACGAAGGACAAGAAGGTTTGCCTGCTGGCTCAGATGGAGCTGCAGATCAAACTGGCGACACAAAAGGTAAATCTCATGTCATGTGACACAAAAGGTCCTCAGCAAAGATGGGTCAAAGGTCACTTTTTTTGGCCTCTTTTGAAGCTGATCCGTGTGGCTGGAGGTGGATTTGTGCACAGATATCTCACCCTTTTGTTTTCCTTATCATTTAATGGTGGCGGGAGGTCAAATGTCATCTTTGCCGTGAAGCTAGTTGCTGCCTGACTTTGTTTTAACACCGCGGTTGTCGTGGCACTTTGTCGATGGCGGGCGTCAACGCTGCTGTTCTCTTATTTTCAGGCTAATGGAACCTTCAGCGTCATGCCCAACAAGACGGAGGCACACGGGAGTTGTGGCGAGACGGCGGCCAACCTGGTCCTGACTTTCCCAGAAGGAAACATCAGCTTCACCTTCAGCAAGGTGCTTCTCCTCAACTACGATTGTTCTTATATTTCAGCTCCGGCTCATTAAAAATCCAGTAACTGCAGAAGGATCGGGTCTTGGTACTAGTTTCTAATATCTAGACCTCTGGAGTAATTAGGACCACGATTCTTGTGGCCAAACCGCTGGAACTGGTCAGAGTGGCCACACTGGGTTTTATTCATAGGGTTTACCAAGAACCTGCAGCAAAAGGACGAGACAAGGAATGGACCCATGTCCGAACCAGTAGCTTTGGTGGTTGGGATCTCCATGGACTTCAGGGATGAATATTGAAGAACTGTTGGACAGGTGGCACTTGGTTCAGGGTGCTGGGCGTCACTGCTGTTTATTCCTGTGCTTTTATGATGTCATAAAGACCTGATGCCACCCTCTGGCGGTACTGATGGGTGGCCATTGTTGCGCTTCCAGAGAAGCATCGGAGGGAGTTTTGAGGAAGCTAAAGAATGACTTCAGAATACTGAAGGCGGAACATTTGAGTCTTCATGGAGGTCAGGATTCAGGTGTTCGTTTGCAGGAACGGGTACCTGAGAGGGATTAAGTTTAAATGAGAACTGTGCCGTCTGGCTTGAACAAGAGGGGGTAAGGAGTGCTGTGCTGAAGACTTAAAGGTCAGGCACAGAGGGTACGCTAGTATTAGCTGCTTCATGATGGTAGTGCCAAGGATCAGGCTCCGGATGGCGTTCCCCTTCAGTCCTACTAGTGGAAGGTGTCGGCGGCGTTCTGCTTGGAGGAAGCTGAGGCTGGTCTGGTTGAAGTTTTAGGTTGTGATGGCTCGACTGGCCGTTCTGCTTCCGTTCCACGGAGGAGACGTGTAAAAGTCGTTCGTTTGTGGTCATGTCCGCTCGAGTCTTAAGGTGCCGGTGGACTGACTGTCCCTCTCTCACAGTCCGGTGCTTGGACGTGGGCATTGAAGGGAGTGCAGGGGAGACTGGAATTACAAAGCTGGACAGAACACGGAAAATGAAATCGGAAGAAGAACAAAAGTCACGTTACTGCTTGGTCAGAATTTAAAACTGTCTGTAAAATCATTAAACTGTTAATATGGGGGAAAAAAAGTTGGTTCACACTTGCAGGATAACTGGTGTGGAAACCAGATTAATACAGTTCAGATCTCAGGTGTTTCACAGAGCCAGTCCAGGACTCCAGTCGTTAAGACTTTATTTCTTTTTTTTTTTTTCCCTCCTTCTTTAGAATTCTTCTGGGAAGGGCTACGTCACGGCGCTGTCGTTTTATCTGGCGTACCCTCTAGCCACAGGAGGTAAGTTTTGATTGGCTGCCTGCAGTCGTCGGGTAGGTATGAGAAGATGCAGTTTTTGTGGTTTGACCTGTGGACAGTGTGCCGACTGTAACCACAATCCGCCTCGCGGCGCTATGCCGTCCAGCAGGTTTGACGTCTTGTGACAATGAGAAGTCGTTCTGATGGAATCTGGAATTTTCTTGTTTGTTTTGCAGCCACTGAAGCTTACCGCGCCGGTAACGCCACTTTGGAGCTCTTTGTGGCTCAAGTGGGACACTGCTACTCATGCAGGTGCGACTCAGTCTACATGGGGGATGGACTGTACCTGGATCTGACTAAAGTCCGGCTGCAGGCCTTCCAGGTCTCCAAAGACGACTTTGGCTACTGTAAGTGTCCCCGTGGTGAAAATGGGGTTTACGGGAAGGGACTGAAGTGCAGCTGGGTTTGTCCTGTGTGGAGGTCAAAGGTCGTTCCCGCTAACCCTGGTCTGTGTGTTCCAGCCGACCACTGTTCCAGCGACCCCAACGATTACCGCGTGGCTATCGCGGTGGGCGTGACGCTGCTGGTGCTGGTGATCATCGTGGTGGTGGTCTACATCTTGGGCCGCAGGAAGAGGAGGACGGACGGCTACCAGTCTCTGTGAGGGCGGGGCCAGGCCACAGACTGTTTCCGGGGTTAAAGGGCACTTCTACTCTAAACTGCTTTGAGAAAACGTCTTGAGTCTTTTGTGACAGCAGCAATCTTTTCAGTGTGGCCACTTTTTGTCAGAAGTTTAATGTATCTTCTCCTCTGGCGCCGTTCGTATGCGGGCGGGGCGAGCGTTCTCGTGTAGCTTCATATTCCATTTGATACGTCGCCAAACTCTAACCACGCTGTGGAACCTGTAAATAAGTGTTCTGTTAAACTGACCGTCCGGTAACTAGAGCGGCGCTTTAGAAATGCTTGTAAACGATGGCGGGACTAATCGACGACGCAGGGAAGCTCTTCAGCATTATTAATCAGCACAAAGGGAATGGAAGGATTGTCTGACCTGCACTGATTTCTGGCCAATCACTGGCCGTCTCTTGTAACGCTAAAACCGCCTCTGTCAGACGGTGCGTGTAAACGGGCTGACTGTGGCCGGCTGATCGTGCTGCACGTCCTGACAATGCACTAACTTTGTGATGCCTTCAGGTTCCTGGCATTATCAGTTTTAATAATCCACTCACTAAAACTTTTTTCTTTTTTTGCATTTATTTGAAGTGGCTCGATGGGCGGAGTCTTGGGGTGGCGGTTTTTTTCTTTTTTTTGCATTTATTTGAAGTGGCACGATGGGCGGAGTCTTGGGGGTGGCGTTTCCACCACTTCAGAATTGTGCGTTTCATTAGGACAAGTTTTTTTATGGCTCGACTACACTGAAAACCTCCGCTGACAGGAAGCTCTAACGGCCATAAATTCTCAGCTGCAGCACAACTGTTTCGTACTTCCTCGTCAGTAGGGGGCAGCAGATCGTCCAGTCTTTGCTAAAATAAAACCCTCCCTTTTGAAGTTTTCTGTAGCGCTGTAGCTTTGCTGTATTTTTAAGGTAATCGAGCCGTGAACGTTCGTACTCTGCAGCACAGTCGCCCGGTGATGGTCAGCGTGTCGAGGGTCAGAGGTTGTCAGAACGTGCCGCCTGAAAGGTCGCACGCTCACGGCTGCAGACGTTCTTCTTCTGTCTCAGGTGTGATTTGAAGTCATGAGGGAACTTTTGTACAGTTTTCCTGTCAGCACTTTTATCTCTTAACCTCTGTGCCAATAAAGACTGATGTATTTCCTAAAGTGTCTGCAGCTTCTTCACATTTCCTCAAAGCGAAGGTCAAACAGCAGAGTGGACCATAAGTAATTGGACATGGTCACTTTAGTGCTGAACGGCAGCCTGGTCTCTGTCCTTCATAGGAAAGTTTCACATCACAAAAGGTTAACTTCCTCTGTGACGATGCAGCTTTTTATCCGTCAGCTGATCCGGGTTGGAGTTCTTGGACGTGGTTTAACTAGTGAATCTGAGGCCTCAGTCGCCACCACACGCTGGGTCGCTTCTCTGGCTTTGCAGCTGCGTTCACTTCCTGCTGCCTCACGGGATGTTTAGCTTTCAGTCACATGAGTTGTTGCTCAAGTGGATTCGAGTCGGGCGGCATTCCACTCGACCTAGAAAAAGTCCTGTTGTGGCACACAGGAATGCCACGCTTCAGTTTCCCATCACAATCTTTATTTTTTTTTTGAACATTTAATATTTTTGACTTACAGATCTGCCAGCCTCTTTCAGGGTGTTCTTGATCTGGCAAACTTATGAAAGCCCCCTACAGTGGAAAATCTCGGAGTCAATTGTCCAGTTACTTTTGGACTCTTGCAGCTGTGGGACTGCACACAAAGTGCTTTGTTTAAACCGTTAAACTTGTATTTATTGACCTGCCTGGGCTACATAAAGGTGTCAAACATGAAGATTGAAATCTGTTAGTGTTGAGGTGCTGCAGGGGCGTGGGTGGATAGGATGGAATCCCCCCACCTCTTCCTCCTGTGATTATTTGCACACTGCGGGTCAGCCCTCATGAAGCAGCACAGACGCGTCAGAAAAGCCCCACCTAAAACTTAAAACTCCTTTAAATTTGAACGATCTGCACAGCTTACAAATTCAAACACTCATTTGTCAGACATTTTCATTTTGACATTAAAGTGTCTTATCCTTGGACCAGTGGGAGTGGCAAAGTCGTCCAGTTAACTCTTTGGAATCCTGGGACACAATCAACCAGGACAAATGGGTTCCCATGTTACCCACCCATTAACTAAATCCTAAAACTACTTGAAGCAACCCTACAATATTTGTGTAAAGAATTTTTGTTGCCAGTTGGGGGGGGAGACCCACAGGGTCTAAATTAGCAGATTTTCGAGCCACAATCCGCCTAAACTAAAATGCCAAGTGTCATATCGCGGTAGAGAGTCGATTTTGATGATCTTGGTGTCGATATGGTTTTCAAAACAATTAGAGGTCAAGGTCACATGATTCAGGTAAAGGTCGAGGAAAAATTTTTTATATGAAAATTGCTTTATTTTGGCTTCCTGATGTGTATCATTTTCACTCTGCTCCTATAAAAATTAGAAGCTTAATTATTGTCTTTGAAACGTTTATAAGTTTGTTTTAGATGTTTGTGTAAGTTATGGAATAATGGTTAGAAAAGAGTTAATACAGCTGAACTGTAATCTTTGACTCTTAGTAGACATACAGGGCTGCCTGTTAGATTCCATTCAAATCTGAGCCTTTTTTTCCTTTTCTTTTTTAAAAAGTGCGATTTTGGCATTCAAGAAATTTACCCTCATGGAGGCCGTTTGGTTTAGGGACCTAGAATTTAGGATTTTGTTGGTTCGAGCCACCCAGAGATGATGTGGTGCAGTGTGCATGTGGCGGTAGTTCCAGATGAGCTGTTTTCTGGCAGTGATTGTCTTCCATACACGCGGGTCACTTTGCTCCCTCACAAACAGGGCGGGGCTCGAGGATCAAAGTGCGGCCAACAAACTTCTTCAGCAGCGAAACTCAAGAAACCTGCGGAGGATATTTTCATCATGGCAGGTAAAAAAAAAAAAGAAAAGCTGTTTGGTCACTTTTGATGGGAGTTTTATCGTCTGTCGTGGCGGAAGTGCGCGTGTTTGTGCGCGGTGATGGATTCCAGATGTGCAGCTGCGACGACTCAAAAAAAAAAGTCTTAAAAAAGACGTTTTACTCACTAAAAACCACAAGTTTGTTCAAAAAGAATGATCATGAGAAGGCAGCACACTTTGAAACGCTGCGTTAAAACTGTTTACACTGAGATGTTTTTTTGTTTACAACTTGTAGTTTGTTTATTCAACATAACATTTATTTGTCATTGTTGTCATTTTAAAATGAGTTTCCACATCATAAGACATTTAGTGCGCATGTCATACATTTGCTGTTTGACTACACAGAAGTCTTTGTATGGAAGATCGTTGATGACAAAAACAGAGAAACACAAATACTGACGTACACAACAAAGTCTGCCTGTAATGCAACAAGAAATTAAATACTTTGTCATAATCTAATGTTGATGCACAATCAGCATTTTTACTGTTGAGAAAAAAGTACAGTTTTCTGTTAAAATACATAAAAAATTAAGATGTAGGGTTTTTAAACTGCAGTTTTACTGCGATTTAAAAAAAAAACTGACAACCTTTTGGACTTTGAAACATTTCAATTTTTTATGATGTCAGACTAAATGTGAAAATAAAACTCTGGCGTCTTTATACAAACATTTCAAACATCTTTAATGTCAAAGTGAACCAAATCTCTTTGCAGTCAAAAATTAAAATACAAAATAAGTACTATCCTCCTTCACTATAACAAAACTCATCACTTTTACAGCCAGCTGGCTTTAGACGAGTTAGAGGATGGACAGAATGACGTTTCAATGGGGGGAAAAAAAGAGAAAATTTAAGCTCAGTTCTTCCACGTAGCTTCTGTCAAACTCCAACTGGGGCCTAGAGCTCATAAGTATTCCTGTGTTCCTCTCTACTATGTAGCTGTGACTAGAGAAGCAACAGAGAAAAGTCTCTCCAATCACAGCCACATGGAGGCTTCTAATTCTTTCAGAGTTGTGTCTTGAGAGCTTCCCTCACGCGTCTCTTTTGTGCACACTGATTGCTCTAAACAGATTTATGGCCGACTGTGATTCTTAATGACTGATTTAAGTGAACGGAGATTCAGTGACCTGGAAATGTTCACGTATTCATCCCCTGACTTTTACAAAGCTTTTCGTTAAATGTCATAAATGACTGAATGCGTGTAAAGGTCACGGTCACTGCCTATGAAGGACCTGGATAATCTTCTAGTGCTGCAAAATCGACTAGTGAAGATTGATTTTGGATGTGCAGAGGAAGAAGCAGCTGTGGCGGCAGGAAGTGGTTCCTCTCAGAGCCCGCTGGTCACTGTGACCTTCCAGAGAAATGCCACGAGGAAAGAGAAGTTCCTGGAGTCCGAGCCTCAAGCTTTAGGGGTACCGTACATGTTTTAACGCAGTCCTCTCCAGGAGTTTAACCTCCTCCACCTGAACTCCACTCTGTGGTGTTTCCAGATCACACAGATTGGCCTCGGAGTCTTTCAGATCATCTGGAAGAGTCTGTTTGTGGCCCAAGGTCTGACCATCATATGGGCTGAACTACCCATCATCATTTCATCTCTGCTGGTGAGCACAAGAACATCTACAACAGAATCTTTCATATCAAATAAATACCTTAAATCTCACTGTGGCAACTGGTTAACAGTTCTTTGTTCTCAAGTCCCCGGTACACAACAACTCTGCTGTTCTGTCCTGATGGACCGCCTACTTTGAGCAGTTGTTGAAGCTGAACGTCCTGCCAGAATGACAAACATCTCCAGTACCAGGGTTCTTGTAGTTGAGCCACCAGTTATCTGCAAACCACTGAATCTCAGTGAGATTGTAGAGGTGGTGAAATGGTTGAAGTAAAGCAGCAGGGATTTAAGGAAAGGGTGTATAGGGAGCTGTACAGGAAGTTGAACAGTAAGGAAGGAGAAAAGGACTTGTACCGATTGGCCAGACAGAGGGACCGAGCTGGAAAGGATGTGCAGCAGGTTAGGGTGATAAAGGATGCAGATGGTAATGTGCTGACAAGTGAGGAGAGTGTGTTGAGAAGGTGGAGGGAGTATTTTGAGGAGCTAATGAATGAAGAGAATGAGAGAGAGAGAAGGCTGGATGATGTGGAGAGAGTAGATCAGGAAGTGCAATGTATTAGTAAGGATGAAGTGAGGACAGCTATGAAGAGGATGAAGAGTGGAAAGGCAGTTGGTCCAGATG
>OMMV01075548.1:0-10150 GCA_900302635.1 Chatrabus melanurus
CTGCATAGTGCAACTTTTGTCTGTTGCATCACCAGTCATACAGTTTCATGATGAAGTGGTATGGAGGAGGATTTTCTGAAAAAGGACATGTGCAATTTCAGCTGTAGTTTGCCAGAAGGCACATGGTAAACCCGAGCCTAGATTTTGTCTGTTTTCCTGTTTTACAATTCTTCTCCACTCCACTCCACTCCAACATGAATGCGGATGCAAGAGGCAAATGTTGCACCATTCCTGGTTTCTCTACTCACATCCACAGAAGCCTATAATTCTTTCAGAGCTGTCATGGGTGTCTTGGTGGCTTCCTTCACTAGTCTCCTTCCAGCATAGTCACTCAATTTTTGAGAATTGCCTACTTGACACAGAGTTACCATACAGGACCATACTATTTGTATGTCTTAATGACTGATGTAAATTAATTGCCCCATCCAAACTTTTTTTGAAATGTGTTGCAGACCTTAAATGCAGGAATGGATGTAGATTAACAAATGAAATCTTGGGTTTATGCTGTCTGCAATGAAATAGAAGTCAAAGTAAATGTAAGGATGTGTTTTCGTTTTATTTTATTTTATTTTTTTACTTTTTTCATATCATCCCAACTTTTTATGATTTAGGGTTGTATTTATATTACAGCTACAGTAAGCCAAATGTTACAAACCACATTGTTTATGTCTATAAATGACCTTTTGCTCTGCAGTTACAGTTTAACTCTCGGCTCTTCTTTGCCTGCTCTCTGTCTCTGCTTTCTCATCTGTCTGATAAAGTCAGCAAGGCCTATTTGCGAATCCTTTAATATATTCAGGAGTACACCGCACAGTCCAAACTTCACAGTTCTACACTCACATCCATAACTGCGACATGCCCACTGAATTATTAATAACTTTTTTTTGGACAAACTTTTCATGCAAGAACTACAGATCAATGTGCTTCACTTTATCATGGAGGTGTTTATTGGTATTTCAGTTTGATTGGTTCTGCGTTCTATATTATTCTATTGTCTCATTTTTTAATGTACTTTATTTTTTTAATTTTGGGGTTGTAAAAATGTTTAAGTGGTTTGACTGTCAGCTCTGACTAACGGGAGCAAAATGGGTTTATTTGATAGAGTGCAAACTGTGAACGGAATCTTCTGGAGAGACGATGAAAAAGGTGGGCTGAGAATAATTCTCAATATGAGATTTAGTCTGGCTGTGCCAGGCTCGACTTCGAGCCTGGCACTGCAGCCTCGACTGCTGCCTCTCTGAAAACTGCAGGAGGAATGTATCACATAATAAGCCCCGCCCAGCACCCCGTTATCTGAGTATGATTGGTGTGTTCTTATTGTGATGCCACAATGTGCTCATAAGAAACTTAGATTTCAAACAAGTGCAAACAAGTCTGGCCTTTGGAGATATGGCCATAAAAAATACAATTCTTGAGTTTATTGGATTCAAACTGGTCAGCAACAAGGAAATAGAAAGAAGTTCATAGTGGGGCTGTCCATCAAATACTTTAAAAAAAACAACTAAGCAATATAAAAATTAATTGATTAGTCAAATAATAAAAACTTACAAACTTCCCTTGCCTTGTAATGCATCTAATTTTAATTTGATTTCTATTAATTACTGTACTATTATTGCAAAAATATTTAGGACAGTAAATTATTTCTAGGTATATTTTAAAATTTCTCTTTATAATCTGGATTATTAAATAAATCATCAAAATTTACAAGTGAATAAAATCCTTAACCATTTTGAATATTTAGCTTACTGTTTGTGTAAATGCAATATTTACTCTTAATATAATGTTGATAATATGCAACAATGCAGAAGCTCAATAAACCTAAACAAATACAGATTCAATTTTAACTCAAAATCAAATCATAGTTAAAACCGTTTTGGAAATATCTCTGCTGCCTGAATAACAGTAAGTGTAAAACATATATATTTATACAAATTTTTTTTGTCATACTGCATGATTTTTGCAGTAAACTTTTCTCAAAATGTAAATAACCTGAGGATTCTATTATTGTGACGTTAACCTGTCAATAAATCTGATAATTTGTGTGAAATTGAAGAGATTTGAAAATTCCTTTTCTGAATTTGCGATAATTATTCTTTGAAGGACTGAAATCAGGAAAATGCGTGTTTAAAATTCAATGGATTAATACTGTAATGTCCAGAATGCACTTCACAGAATGCATTGGTCGACCTTTACTGTGAAACTTAATTTTAGCTATATTGTAGCACATCTGTTTTGGATATTTTGCTTCTTAATTTAGAAATATACAGTTGTACACAGGATGGGAATCCTGAGCTGTAAGTTTCATTGTGTTTGTTTCTTAAATTGCAGCATGACTTTTATGTCCTCATGCATGGAAGAGAAAAATGTCCTGCTTTTGGTTTGCTGGCTGATTTGAATGACTACTTAAAAGTAGATTATCTGTTTTTCACAAATTTTGACAAACAAAAGAAAAAACACTGGGCCTGGTTTGGAAAAGAAGTTATTATACATCCCACAAACAAATGTTTGGGGGTTATACAGGAATCACCCAACCCATCCGTCTGTCCAACCATTTATGAGGCTTGTAATTCCATCCTGTCCTGAACGGGGCAGGTGGATTTCAATGAAATTTCACCCAGTGATAGCACACCATATGAAGATGTTCATGGGGAAAAAACTAACAAAACATCCAGTCCAACATCTTCAAGGTGTGATAATTGGAATCTTGTGTTTAATTGATGCATCATATAATATTGACTTCATAAATGCATCTTCTCCAAAACTACTTTATTGATTTTAATGTATCTTCACACAATGCGTTTGATGGAAAATAATGCCAGTCCGACATCTTCAAGGTGGCATAATTGGACTTTTGTCATTTTTTTAATGTTATGGCTAAGCGTCCCTCTGTCCGTCGTCTGTCCACAATTTAAAGAAAGTATTCCTTCAGTTCTTGATGGATTTTTATTCTGATGTTTTTGGTTGCTTCATCAAAGCATTGTTCACAATTCTTCCCAGCAGAAGTTTGAAATTTTAAATTTGAGGGAAGATATGGACTTTTTTGTGGTGAAAACAGTGGAATTCATCCCAAATGCGTCTTCTCCTTCAGTTCTTGATGGATTTGATTCCGATGGCTTTGTTTGATTCATCTAAGCATCGTTCACATTTCTTCTTTGTATAATTTTGAAGTTTTGAATTTTGGGGAAAATATAGACTTTTTGTGGTGAACACACTGAAATTCACTCAAAATGCTTCTTGTCCTTCAGTTTTTGATGGATTTTGATTCCACTAGATTTTATTGATTCATTGAAGCGCTGTTCACAATTCTTCCTCATGAAATTTTGAAATTTTGAATTTTTGGGAAAATGTAGACTCTTCATGGTGAAAACAGTGAAATTCACCCAAAATAGGGCATGAAATTCACCCAAAATCACCAAAATAAGACACCATTCAAGAAAATTTACACATTGCCGTAAAGATTTGGGAAGCAAAAAGTAAAAATATTTACATCAGTGTGTAAATCACTGTCCCCAAGACAGTTTTGTCACTGCTGTAAACATTTCACCTGGTGGTTCAGGTTTCATTCAAAAGTGTATTTACACAACAGTATAAATGCTAAAATGACACTTGGAAAATTTACAGCTATTGGTAAAGAATTTTATTTACAGTATGTCATCATTTTCTTCAACTATATAGTGTAGGGAAGTAATTCAGAGAATAAAACCGGATGAGCTCTGTGTCATTGATGGTCTGGTTTTTAATACATCGAGAAGGTCCCGCGTTCGAAACCAATGTGGCCCTTTCTATGTGGCGTTTGTAGTTTCTCAGTGTGAGTTCCCTCCGGGTACAATGGTGTCCTCCCACCTCCATGTAGGTTAGGTTCATTGGAATCTTTAAATTGAACGTTGAGTTGTGTTTGTCTGTCTATATGTATCAACCCTGCACTAGATTAGCGGCCTGTCCAGGGTGTGCCCCGCCTCTCGCCCAATGACCGCTTAGATAGGCTCTCTCAAAGTGGATATCAGCGTCAGTGCAACTGTGATGATTGTGGGAAAAAAAACTGTTTTTCCCGTGGTCTCTAAGGGATGGGGATGCCTGGAATGTGCACGGTTCTCCCCATCAATCACCCTTCCCTGACACATATGTACACGTTCTGTGGTCCAACTCCTAACCCCTTCCCTGGGGTTAGGAGGTGGACCATGAGTGCAAGTAAAGATGCACCGTGCAGCGTGAGTGCAAGTAAAGGTGACTTGGGAGGAAAATGCTTAATTCAGGTATTTCATCACAAAAGATTTACAACTACTGATATATAATAGATGGAACTAACTAGTATGGCATTTTATATATATAATTGGAGTGGGAGCCCTTGGTTAAGGTATGCACTCTCTTTTCCAGTTTTCCATGTTATCATTGGATTACAAGTTGAGCCTCTAAATGCAGTTTCTGTTTTGATGTCACCTGCTTGCTGGGATATTTTTTTTGAGAGTGACAAGTTCCATCTGAATTCAAAAAGGACGATCGATTGCACTGATGGAGAGTTCAACTCCCAGACTGAAGTGCGGATGTGATTTGAAGTCTTAGAACTGAACTAAGGCACTTTGATCAGGAAATCTGAGGAGGCAACAATTGTGACATGGTTTTCTTCGCTGTAGATGAAAGAAGTGTAGAGGTGTTTTTTTTCCTTTTCCTTTCTGTCTGTCTGTCTTCATTTTTACGTTTTACAGTAAACAGTTTCTAACAGGGCCTCAATCTGTCTGTGAGATGCAATTTATCCGGGATTAAATCAAACTTGAATTTTGAAAATGGTATCTTTTAATTAGCTCATTGTTCTCAACTGCTTCTTTGAGATGAAATTTCATCTACAAAGACAGCAGCTTTCATGTTTAGAGCGTTCATTTGATGTATTCTTTTTGAATATTACTAATAGACTTCACACTGGAGACCAGCTCGTGTCAGCCAGAAGTTAGGAGGCTTCGATCGTCATGGCCGATTATACACCTGACTGGCTTTGCCCGTGTTATTACCATACTGAGTGTGGTTATATATACTTTCTTTACACGACATCAGCTGTCTTTCGGACTTCTGGCTGGTGGCAGTCAGGCGAGTCTTTGGCTGTTGGGCACCGCCACTCAGGGCGTCAGCCGCCTTCATTAAAAATGCAGGAGACAATACCTGTCCTCTTGCCAAGAGAAAGAGAGAGAGAAGGGCCCCTGAACTGAACCGCCCTGTGGGTTATCCTCAAAACAATGTCCCCCTTATACGTCCAACACGCCATCCTGCCTGCAGACTGAATCCAGCTCCCCATCTGCCCCATCCTGTCCGTCTCAAACCGCAGCCAGGTTGAAACTGAGCCTGTCCCACAGTAGCAAAAAGGGGAGGGTGAGCGGGGGAGACAGAATGACAGATAGCGACTAAAGATGCTGACCGGAGCCTCAACCACACTTTACCAGCAAGAGAGATAAGCGACATCCAGCCGGGCTGGCACTGAAGAGAGTCGTTCCTACCGCCTCTTCTGTGTGCCTCAGTTCTACTGTCTTTTTCATGCATCATAGCGCTACACCCGCACGATGAACCTGTGCATGTGTAGTTATTTTCAACTGCAGGCCGGACAAAGCACTTTCACTCAAGGTGTAGGTAGAATTTTATTCAGTGCAGGAAAACAAGGTGCCGATTTTGATTAAAGCACAAATAAAGCTGCTTGTGTTTCATGCCATGTCTGCCCTCTGGTCTTCTTTTTTCAAAGAGGTTGAAACCATCAAATTGTAGCTCTGCCATGATTAGATAACAGCACGAGGATGTCATTTTTTAAAATATCTTCTGCAACCATATGCACCATAGCGCCCAGTGGTGAATACCTGCGAGGCTCTCTGGCTGCTCGGACTACTGAAACCCCTCTAGCAGCACCTGTGCTCCCTCTGAAATAGATAATGTTCTTTTTTTTCTTCTTCTTCTTTCAAGGCACTGAACTTCCCAACTGAAGTTGGAAGTCTTTCAAATTGATTGAAGGTGCGTTTGAAAGGACTGCAGTTTGCGAAAATGTAATCGGAGACCATTTCAACATTTTAGCTGTCATGATGCTGCTTTGTTAAAGCGAGGATGTAAGAGAAGAGGTGCGGCATGACCCATCCACATCACCATAATCATTTGGCTCGACTGAAAACAAGAACGAGAGTTTTGTTGCACTCAGCACAAAGACTATAGCGGTTTGTGAGAAACATAGGGACATGATTGAAAGGTGTAGCATCCTTAGGAGATGGTGTCCAGCCATGCAAAATATCTCTTTTGCTTTATTTCTTCCCCCACCCACTCCAAGCAAAGTGGTATTTCCATTTTAAGATTGCCTCCAAAGCTCCTTTGTGAATAGAATCGAATTACGCTGAAAAGCTCCGATTGATTCTTTCTGAGCACAATAGTTTTCATCATTTAAGCCAATCCCAGCAGGTTTCCTTCTCTTGAAGCACCTATTGAATCCAGTCCAAGAAGTCATTGTGGCCATTATATTCTTCCAAAATGGGTAAATGGGTGAATGGACTCTGACATCAGGAAGTGCTGCGCCGAGGAACCGTGTCAGAGGGGGCCGATGTGTGATGTAGATGAGACGAGTAGGGTCAAGAGTTCAGGCGGTATAGAATTGAGGTGTAGGGTATGTGCATTTTACCACTTTAACACAGTCCAATGGCTTGTCGCTGTCCACGCAGGGCCCAAGGGCCCTCTTTAATGGTGGAGTGGACTCCATCTCATTATGTGCACTAATTTGCCAGAAGGTTGGTGCACCAGAGAGCACCGGTTCAAGCTCAAAGTTAGGTGGCGAAGGTTGAGAGGTAGGAAAGGATTTTGTTTGATAAATGAGGTCCCACCATTCAGCTCTTTCCAGCCACCCACTCACAAGCCGGCGTATCCCCACCCCGGACTTCTGATTACCCCCTGGCGGTGCTTTACTGGTCATAATGTCAGTGCATACGTTGCACAGCAAAGCGGGCCAGGACGTACCACACAAACAATGATGAAAGGCAAAGCAGGTCAGGAGTTCAGCTCTGTGCCCAGGTTTTAATCAACTTTCCTGCAGACATGCAGGAATGTAAAACAGGATGAGAGGCCAATCCCATCACTAGCACAGTGACAAGCTCCGTTTGGCCCCATGCTAACTCGTCCCCTCCCTCTCTTTGCTAACTCCTCCCTGCATTATCAGTGAGACAGGGAGCACAAGAGGGAGCATCATGTTTTTCGACCCCAGTCATTGGTTGCTGACATCAGCTGCCAGCTTCATCGGCACAGAGCGGTCTCTGGACCGGCCTCCTTTAGTCTGTGTTTTGACTGGCTACCTGTGCTGACGGACAGACAGCACAGGAGCATGCTGGGTACTCAACAAAGGGTTTGAGTTGGACGTGTCTGCAGGAGCTGCTGCAAGTGATGTTCAGCCAATGATAGGTGGATGAAATCCATCGGCGCTGGTGGTGTATGTCAAATCTGGACGTGTTCCATTCTGTTGAGCTGGAAGCAGGAAGGTTTAAAAAGAAGCCACTTTACTTTTTTTAACTCCTTGTGTGTGGTATACTTAGAAATAAAAATCCTACGTGCTCTTTGAGGCTTTGTTTTTAATCTGATGAGGGCTTTTCGTCGCGTTGAAAAGTGTGAAGCGCGGATCATTGCAAAATGTCACCGACACTCACGTCCTCCATCTGCTTCTGAGCACGGACCCGAGTCCCATCCACGTTCCAAAGGCAGCGTCCTCTGGCTCCAGCTGAGGAAAATGGACCATTAAGCGTAAGACAAAGAACAGCGAGTGTGTGTGTGTGTTTGTGTGGGATGTTTTATTAAAGGAGTCTGTCGATTGTGTTCTAAAATGGAGCTTTCCTGACCTCCACTGCACGACCAAGCACTGCTGAAATATTTACCATCTGCAAAAATTGTCACTTTGCCCGATGTCGCCCGATCAGTCATCTGGCCTGCATGACCCTCGATTACTTCCACCCCCCGCCTCCCTGTCAGGCCAACATGATCAGGCCCTGGTGGCTGCTTTTGTCCTTTTCCCTCTGTAATGTAGTATTTCATGCTTTCTTGGCCGATCTGCTCGATCAGCAGTATTCCCTCCGTCCCTCTGCACCTCCCCCTAGTTCACCCTGTCCATTTCCTCCCTCCGTTAGTTTGACATCCACTGCGAAGAACACAGAACTCGCTTTTCACCGAGGTGGATTCAGGAGAAGTTTCGATCATGAAGTTCTTATTGACTTTCTTTTGCGTCTTGTGTTTGAAGCTTGTCTTAGAGTCAGAAAAAAGTCAGATTGTAGAGAAGACATTGGAGTCCATACGTGATTCCGCTGTTCAGCTCAGCTGAGTAATGCATGTCTGAGGCTGCTGTGGTGCAGATAGAACAGTCCCATCAATGTTGACGAATCACAAAATAATCATTTAAAAAAAGTTTTCTCCACAAAATGACGATTTAAAGTTTTGCAAAAACAGTCGAGTAGAATTTAATATGTAACGTGAGCTTTCCGAACGAGATCAGAAATAATCCTTCTTTTGGCTCTTTCCTTCCGTCGTTGAATAAACAGAGACGATCTTCAAGCTCTCTTTATTTATCCTTAAGACCAAACCCAAACCTTGACTGTATATTTTTCTTTTGAAGATCACTTCCTCGGATTAAGGTGCTCCTAATTGACTCAATTATCGCATCCAGTCAAAGTTTGAAAAGTGAAGTGTGGGTTGCGAGGATTTTTCTGGCATTAAGTCGTCATTGAGAGGGCACGCGGGCCCAGTGTATTTACTGCCAGAGCCCCGCGTTTATCCGACCTGATGCCTCTAATGCGGGTATCAATCTCCACGATGCATTTTCCCTCCAATATGGGTCGTGTCATCTCTGGTTAGCGGAGTCTCCTGATGAAATTGTCCAAAACTCCACCGATCAATCAAGCTTGCCGGGGGATTGATTTTCTTTCATCTTTCTCGTCTTCTCTTTCTCTTCCTGCCCCTCTTGATTCTGAGGCCTCTGATGTTTTTTGATGTAAGACGAATGTCGTGCGCAGAGTAAAAGAATAGCTTGCTTTGACCCACACAAACAAAACATTTATGTTGGGTTTTTTTTTTTTTCTCCCTCCTCTCTTTGGGCTGCGGTAAAGGAAGCACACCTCCTCGCCGGATGCATCCAAATCTATGCTCGCCCTCTCCATGGTCTGCTGAAAAAGATTTATCCAAACTTTGACGAAGAACCTGCGTTTCTTCTTTGTGTTTGCGCTAAAATATGATTTGTCGGAGTAATGAAAAGGTTACAAGACAGGCAGACCAAAAGGCTGGCCTCCCCCCGGTTTCCCTCTTCAGCACGGGGCGGCTTAGCTCAGCGGCGCGACCCCCCTGCCCCCCATTTATATGGGCCTCACGACTTTACCCATAATGAAATATTCACAGGTCACTGGTTCCCTGAGAAATGATGGGGGTCAGTCAATTGCTTTTCAGCGAGTAATTTTCTCCCCCTTCAGACGGCCCTGCTTGTCGTGTTGACAGTCATTAGCGCAGGAGGAAGGCTGGATCGAAGCGCAAGTGTGACACTTGTCAGACAGTAGCAGTCTTTAGCTCCTCGGGCTCTTTTTTTTATTTTTTATTCCTCACTACCTTTTTTCTTCAAATGTTATCAGGCGTTTGTGATCTTTTTTTTTTATGCACCCTGCTGCTTTTCAGTTTAAAGCCACTGCTGTGTTTTTTCATTTTTTTCTTCCCAGCCTGTATTTTTCCTTTCTGTTTCATCAGGCTGGTTAATTCAGATGGAGTATTTCCTTCATGTTACTGTGCATAAATTAGCTGGCTGCTGGTCGTCTAAATGAGAAACTTGTGGGAGAATGTAATCTCTTTTAAGGTAATGATTCACTATAAAACAAGGCCATCAAAAGCCAATCAAAAGAGACACTTCAGATTTGGTGATTGGTGATTAGACCTCTAGAAATCCCAGGGAAAGTTTAGCCAAGGCTCTTTTTTTCTTTATGACTCGGCCTGACCTTTAAAGATATTACCATTTGACATGATGAATGGTGCACAGAGGAGACACAGACTTTTCCTATTAACCAGCTGCGGTGGAGGGAGATCACACTCCTTTGCTAATCCCCCTTGCTGTCCTCAAAGAGAGAACGAGCCGCATCAATCGGTGACATAGTGTTAAAAATGATGCCGGAATCAGGGTTGG
>OMMV01075617.1:16219-26684 GCA_900302635.1 Chatrabus melanurus
GGTCCCGCCCCCCCCCCCCCCCCGTGACCCTTAATTGAAGTAAGCGGGTATAGAAAATGATTGAATGAATGAATGTTTGTTTCACAATTTGCTAATATTGTCATACCAAATCGAAATGGGAAAGTTATGCTATGCTATTTATGCTATGCTAACAACAGCTGGCTTCTTCTTCTGGGCTTCTTCTATCCTGCGCTTTCTGCTACTGTATATGGCGCTGCCCCCAGTGGTGAACAAAAGGTGAGCAAAGGCACCGCCAACGTGCTGCAGCACAGTATCAAAAGCCTGAAGAAGCTCCCTGGTTTTTCATGAAATATGTATTTGAAGGTAAGCAATGCCGCTGTTGGCTTATTGTAATCTATCATGGAAAATGAATGATACATTTAACAAAGAATTGTATCGGATTGAATCATTCCATAATAAAAAGTATTGTTCCTCAATTGTATTACATCCCATGTATTCAGATACGCATCGTATTGTTTTATGAGGGAGAGATACACACCCCTACAAACAATTACAGTATAAGGATGTTGGCGTGACTAATTAACAGTAATTAGAATGAAATAGCTCCATTTGGACACAAATTGTACGTATGAATAATCCCAGATATCCTAAACTGCTTGAACAATAGAAACCAGGGCAGTTGACAAAAAAAAGGGAGACATGCGCTGTGATTGAAAAGAAAAGATGTAAAATTGTAAATAGGTCAGAGGGACAGTTTTGTTCTCCTCCTAACTGGTGAACTCAACCCCGGAGCCAATTTTAACCTTTGAATGACTCGTGTTCAAAGACTAGAGGGTCAAAAAACAATATTTTCTTCATGTAACACAACAGTATCTTTATTTTCTGTATTTACATAAAACTTTCTCCTGAAGAAGATGCAGAAAAAACAAACAAACATGACATTATCTTCACTGTGCCTACTTTGGTTTATATACCATGTGATGTAAAGAAGACATTTTAAGCTAAAAGTGAGTGGCAGCACTATTGTGAGCAATGACAGTTAATATTCTTGGCTTTTCTATTGTGTCAAAAACGGATGTCAAAAGCAGCTCGGAAGCACGAGACACATACAGTCACAACTGGAGGGTGCCTTTATCCTCAGGTTCTCCCTCGTTGGCTTGACACTTTGAGCAGTAATCAGTGTCGCTGTTTGACAAGTGTGAACCCGACGTGACAGGGCCGATGCTTGGACGATTGCTGTATCGGAGCAGCAGTGGCAGGGCTGCAGTAGGATGGAAATGCAATAGCGTTGAGGAGTCATGGATGAGCCGTGACAGCCGTTTCTAAACTCGGTGCTTGTTTTGATAAACAAGCAAACAGTAGATTATACGAAATTGCTTTTCCTTGTTTATGTTTGCAGTTTATGGAACACTGAAGTGCTCTGAATAAATTACATAAATAAGACATTATGAAATAAATAATCAGATGAACTAGTAGAGCGATATTATTAAACATAACTATTAAATTTTGTAATAATTCAATGGTATCAATGGTTGATCCAATGCTATTGTGTCTGCAATGCCATACACGTATTGACTATGTGTAAGGCATTTTGAGTTTTCCAGTAATGTCATATTTTAATGCCAAAAATAAGCCTTCTTTCTTTCTTTCTTTCTTTCTTTCTTTCTTTCTATCAGTTGGAGGCCATAGCTTTCTGTTAAATTAATTATGTTGTAAATTTTCTGTTCCATAGCGGATATTGTACACATACTGTTGATGCCTTCAGCTACTTTAGCTTCCATTCATTGGGATAGCTACATCAAATATCTATTGATTTTTGGCAGTAATATAGTACTTGTATTGTTTGGATCAGATTGCTGCTGAGTGCCTTTTAAGCTTCATAATATTGCTATGTGCTGTAAATAAAGAGAAAATCAAAGCAGCAGTACTGCATATGCAACAAATGCAACAAAGCAACCAATGCAACAGCTGCCCCAAAACCAACCCGAAACAGAAGCTCTAGTCTGGGACATCATGTCAAAACTTGGCTGTTGTCTTAAGCACAAATATCACTCCTTTAAAACCTGATTGTTCAGTGGCTCATGTCAATGTTCAATGGCTCATGTTCAAGTCTGGGACCATGCTCTGATGCTGCGCTACGCCGCATCCACCATGCCATGGAACCGCTCTGCACCCTGGATGGCAACCACCCAGGCAGACAACCGGTCAATCCCCACATCTCTAAAATAACCATATGTCTGCCGCAGCCAGGTGAAGTGTGGGTGTCCCCTGGGCCTTCTTCAGCTGCTGGGGTCCTCAACACTCAGGCACCTATGTGGTGGATCATGCACACAGAAACATGCCACATCGCCAAAATGTTGAAGTTGACGCTCCCTTACAATACAAGTGATACTCTTCATCTTAGTCTCCCGAAGTAACCACTCGTTTGATACAAAGTCATTCCAACGGTACCCAAGGATCCTCCGAAGAGATCTAGTACCAAAGACATCCAGTTTTTGCCTCAGGTCACTGGTTAGCGTCCAAGTCTCACAACCATACAGTAAGACCGAGTTGTTTTGCGCTTTCAATTTTGAATTGGCTTGAAAACATGTTAACTGTGTTTGAGCTGGTTTTAAACATTTGTAAACCAACTGAAAACTTTATAAACTCAATTTAAACTGGCTAGATTTAAAATGAACCAGTTATAATTGGATTTAAACCATTGTACACCAAGGACACACTGGTTTAATCTTACTTTAAACAATATTAAGTGGGTTTAAAAGCAGATATTAGTTAAATTCTGACTGGATTTAAACAGTTGTAAAAACTGGTAAACCTCAGTTTAATGGGGCTAAAACTGATATAAACTAGTTCTAAATGGTATATAACTATTGTCCATCAAGTATAGATTTGTTTAAACTGAAAGAAGAAATTGTATAAATTGGCTTTAAAACATGTTAATTGTGTTTGAACTGGTTTTAAACAGTTGTAAACTGATTTGAACTCAATTTAACTGGAGTGAATTTGAAATAAACGGGCCTTAATTGGTTTTAATTGTTGTAAATCAACGATAGACTAATTGATACTGTATTTAAAACCCTTGACCTCTACGCTACTTAAATCAGATGTTCTATGTTTGTGAAATACTTTTTTAACTAATGTTTTAAACTACATTTATGTAGTTTTGGCAACTGAAATTTTAATGTAGGTTGAATTAATTTGAGGACATTTCCTATTTTTGGTAACTGTTTTCTGATGTCATTGACCAAGTTGACTTACGCAATTCATTGCAAAAGTAATTAGATTAATTTATAATTAAAATAATCATTAGTTAGTTCAGCCCCATAATTATTACTGTATAAGGGCAATGCAGTTCACAAATGCTTCTGCCGTACACTTTCCGGGAGTCTGTATTATGCAGTGTTGATGTCATTATAATGCATTTACAGCTACAACTACAACAGGGGACAGCACAGGTGCTGTTTAGAATAAGACTTTGACCAAATTGACCTTGCCTGTCCGACTTCTGCATGGTTGATTGCGCATACATTCACACACAAAAACATGCACTCTCCTGTCCTCCTCTAAATGTCACAAAGCATCGATTGTAAGATTGCGAGCAGCAGCCCACCGGCAACATCAGGTTTTGTTTGCATCTCAGCAGAAATATAAAAACTTGACAGTCCATTTAAAGGTCAAAACTGAAGAAATGTGAGAGTGCAGAATAGGAGGTTGGAGAATTTTGGAAAGCAAACTGTACATTGGGATCAATCTGGAAAAGCACTCACATGTGCACACCTTTTCAAATGTTTCACGGCAACTATCATCTCTGCATGACAATATGGAAAATGCAAATAAAAATACCAGTGATTCTTACATTTACTTTGATTTCTATTTCATTGCAGGCAGTGTGAACCCAACATATTTCATGTTTTGTGTGGTCAACCATTTCATTTGTTAATACACATCCATTCCTGCATTTAAGGCCTGCAACATATTCCAAAAAAAGTTGGAATGAAGGCAATTTAGGGCTAGTAATGAGGTAAAAAAAAGTTAAATAATGATGTTATTTCAAACAGGTGATGTCAACAGGTGATTGTAATCAGGATTTGGTATAAAAGCAGTATTCAAGAAAGGCTGAGTTATTGAGGAGCAAAGATGGGCAGAGGATCTCCAGTTTGTCCACAAATATGTGAGAAAATGATTGAAATGTTTAAAAACAATGGTCCTCAAAGAAAGATTGGAAGAGATTGGCATATTCTCCCTCCACAGTGCATAATATCATTAAATGATTCAAGGAATCTGGAGGAATTTCAGTGCGTAAAGGGCAAGGGTGCAAGCCTAAGCTGAACACCCGCGATCGCTGATCCCTCAGGCGGCACTGCATCAAGAACAGTCATTCATCAATAGCTGATATAACCACATGGGTAAGGGATTAGTTAAGGAAACCTTTGTCAAGCACTACAAAACAGAGTTATAGTCACAAATTGCACTTAAAAGCCTTATGTTAACCTTGTCTAGAAGCACCGTTGCCTTCTCTGGGCTTAGAGGCATCTGGGTTGGACCATCACACAGTGGAAATGTGTATTGTGGTCAGACGAATCAGTATTCCAGATCTTTTTTGGAAGAAGTGTGCTCTGGACCAAAGAAGAAAAGGACCATCCAGACTGTTATCAGCAACAAATCCAAAACCCAGGGTCTGTCATGGTGTTGGGGTTGTGTACCTTGGCAACAGTAATTTATACTTTTGTGATGGTAGCATTAATGCAGAAAAGTACATTGTGATTTCAGAGCAACATATGCTGCCTTCAAGATGACATATTTTCCAGGGACATCCCTGCATTTCTCAACAAGACAATGCAACACCACATTCTGCACACATTACAAAGGCATGGCTGCCGAAGTTACCCCACCAAGTTACATTGCAATTCCTGCATCATGTTTGGTTGAGGTAATGATTCACACACAGATTTACATATTTCTTTAAACATATCTATAAATACAAAACAGCCCCTTTACAGATAAAGGGCCTGATTTACTAAGATCCCATATAATGAGTACTAAATTGTGTGGGCATTCCATAATCTTGCACGTTGGGTTGGTGAATTTTGCAGGTGATTTACTAAGAATACGTGCGCAAATGTCAGCGGGGGTGGTAACGCGACATACACAGCAATATGTAAATGAGGATTTTGCGTGTGTTAATGACCAAAAGCACAAATTGAAATTCAATGAGCCACTTGCAGGAAGGCGCAAAATAAGACCAGCACAGATATTTTAACTGAAAATGTTATTTATTTGCAACATTTATACATTTACCATATAGCGAATTCAACACCGCTGCCGTCGCCGACAATTTAAGGCAACAATCTTCAAATGCGCGTTCCCATAATGGAGGTGCTATTCAATGGCATGGGTACTGGCGTGTCACATTTTTCATGTTTCTGTAGGCTGTGAATGTGTAGTGTCCTTTTGTTAAAATTCCGCCACTATAAATTAATGATTAATCATGGTGTTTTCTGTGTTAAAGATTATTGAATGAAAATAAAGAAATGCATACCCCAAACAGCTCATGGGAAATGACTGTGAATTAGATTTATCAGTTTCTGCCATCCCGCGAGACAGTTAGCACCCTGCTTTCAAGCGTGCAAAATACAGACGCAATCATGAGCCCCTTAAACTTCTTTTGGGCTTGATAAATCACATTGCATGTGCTAAATTAACCTATTTGCGTATTCTCCTCTCAATATTTTGGACACTTGTGTAGACACACCCCAAATTGCATATTCATTAAGGCAAACATATTAAATGGACAATATGTGTTATTTTGCTCATTTGAAAGACACAATCCTCAGTGTGCACCATCAGTAGATAAGATGCCACATTTGTTTACGGGTGATATGGAGTTTGCACGCGTTTTTATGCACGCAAACCTTTCGTAAATCAAGCCCAAAATGTTTATCTCTGTCCTGATTTGGATTTAAGACCACACACACAACACAAAATAATCCATCGCTCTGAAAAAGGAGTCCTTACTTGGTGCTGAATTTAATCTCAGTCTGAATTCACAGGCACTAATCTTACGGATTATAAAACCCCAACTCCACTACGCACACATGTACTATGTTATTAACAACATATTTATTATATCTGACAATCTCCTATGCCCTGTCAAAGTCAGCCCCCCTGTGAATCCATCTGATCACATATTAACACACATGTGCACGTGCAGCCACATAATGTACACATCTGTGCAATGCAATAACGTATGTCCTCAAATAATCCCGTTTATCTCTGATTACACTGGCACTTTTACATGTCTGCAGACACATTTTTCCATTTGTAAAAGCTGAAAAAAGTCGGTCTTGCCCACCACTGCCACCTTCTCCAATAATCCAATTTAATTCCGAAACAATCTTTAGTCATATGGGGTCACTTTTTGAATTTTAATAAATCAGTGCGCAGAAATAATGAGTATACAATCTGTCTCAGTGTCAAGTCATCACACAAACAATTGGCATATGATTACTTAACCAATTTGATCATCATGTTGGATGAATGATATTAGGATTATACAGCAACAGTCTGTGTAATCACTTGTAATCTGTAATATACCGTACATGAGACGCTCATATAATCCCGATGTCCTGGTAAAGAGATGACGCCTGAGGCTAAATATAGATTATAGACCAATCATCAGTGAGAACACTCAGACAAGTGGGATTTAAAAGGAATTAAAAAAAAAAAAAAAAACATTATGCAGCTCAGACAGAAAATGGGGTTAAGTTTTTTGTTTTTTCTGCAAAAATTTGGGTCTCGGAGTTCTGATGAGTGAATCGTGTTTGTTTAGACCCTCTTTTGCATTTGAGCAGTGTGCAAATGTTTTACAGAGATTTGCAAAGTAGGTTACTGCAACAAACTCATTTATGAGATTGCATCAGTTTCGACTTGCTTTCAGTTACCCAGATTTTCTTTGAGATTCTTTCAAAAGTAGTCGTCGCCATTATTGTCATTATTATTGTCATTCCATTACAAAGTGATGATTCCTACTTCTAATGTGTAAAAAAACACAAAGCTACATGATGAAATGCCAACTTTCAAATGTAAATGTCCAGTTTGCCCAAAATAAGTACAGTTAATGCAGTTAAGATAATGGAATAGGTAATGCTGGCAATGTTTTAGCAAAGGGTAGCAGAAGAAAGTACAATGTCACAGACAATCCTGGAGTAGTAAAGCTCTACGAGCACCAAATTGGTCTCTGGGACATCCTGACAATTCACAGCATCCCCAACGAGTTGCTGCATATTATTGCCAGCCTACACACAGGTACCTAGTGCTGTGCGGAGCGGGGGCATAATCTCTGACTTTTTCCCAGTGAATGCTGGTGTTCGTCAGGGATGTGTTCTGACTCCCACACTGTTCAATGCTTGCATGGACTGGGTGTTGGGCCGGGTTGTGGAAACCAGCAGCTTAGGTGCTTTTGTTGGCGAGGAAACCAACTGTACCAACTGTATTTTATTATATTGTTGGAATGGCTATAATAAACTTGAACTTGAAACTTGAACTTGAACTTGAAACTTGAAAGGTTTGCTGACCTTGAGTTTGATGATGCTGTGATCTTTGTGGAATCGATGGATCCCCTGATTGCAGCACTTGAGAAGCTGAGTGAGGAAGCGGAGTGTCTTGGTTTGTGACCGTCCTGGATCAAGACTAAGATCCAGGATTTCGGTGACTTTGACAAACACAAAATTCCAGGATCGTTTGTCAGAAGTATGCGCTCTGTGAGTGCATGTCTGTTTTTTACATAATCTGCTCTGTAACCAGGCTTTGGCGTGTAGGCCTTATTGTCCCGTCGCCGCTCGTCTTCACGCCTGACAGAAGGAAACTTGTGTGACACATTTCTTCTGAAACCGAACCGGTTTAAAATTCAGCGTGACGGCGGATGAATATGGATGTTCCGCTGACGCTGTTCACGTCTTGCAGCCATTTAGCCGCCTTTCAGAGCGAAACCAGCTTGTGCGAGCCGGGAAGGATGGAGACCGGAGAACATGAGAGTGAAAACGTTCAGGGACACATGGGAGATGGCGTCCACGGTTCAGGCGCCGCCGCAGGAAGTGAGGATTCGAAAGATGTCTGTGCTCGGCCTGTCTGGGATTCACAGATATAACGACCTCACTCATAAATAATTAGTTGTCATTCAGCAGCTGGCTCTGGAGATCGGCCCTCGGGCTGCAGGAAAATCAGCAGGTACATGAAAGGATTGTGGAGGGTGTCCTCCTCCTCCTCCTCCTCCTCTCTCTCCTCTTCTTCTTCTTCTTGTGCCTCAGGATGAACAAACCTGAACAAAGGACGGACTGATGAAGAAGATCGGTGCCGACCTTTTATTCAAAGTCAGGTCTGGTCTGTGATGATGGATGGAAACCTCATCCTCAGAAGAAAAAAAAATCCTTTTTTAATACAAAGAGAAATGAAAAATATATCTGATGTCCAAAAATATTCTCTGTGATTAGCAGAGAAGCATTAATGAAACCAGTCAGTAAGTCTGTAAAAACGGCTTCTGATGGATCAGTGAACTTCCTAGTTTGGATCAATGATCATAACATAAAATATAAAGACGCACAGGCCCGTCGCCTTCATGACGGCTTGTTAACTGCAGCATCCTGGTGGCCACTAGAGGCCACTGTTGCTTGTGTTGCACTGAGTTTGGGGTATTTTCAATAACGTCTTTATAAAGTGTTTGTTTTCGATTGTTCAAACGAGGAAACATTTAGACCAGAGGTCATCAACCCTGCTCCTGGACATCAGCCGTCCTGCATGTTTTCCAGCTCTTCCGGCTCCGCCCCCCCTGCTAATTAACAAAATCAGGTGTGATCAATCAATCAAGAGCCAGAAAACACAGAATCACGTGACAGACTCACGCTGACCGCCAGCTGGATGCTCGGCTGACGTGTTTGCAGCATCGCTGTTCTCCCGCTGAGGAGGAATTATCTCCTGATCAGTTTTGGCGGCTAAGATCAGGACTAACTAATTACCTGCAGCCCCGCAGGGCGACGCACGCTTTTAATTGTCGGAGCCGTAAAAACTGACTGGATGTGGACTTTCTAAATCTGCTTCAGTTTAATTAACCCTGGAAGATAAAAACGACCCTTAAAGTCGACACGGCGGCCGTCTGTCCAGCTGTCTCAGGTTCTCATTTGTCCTGAAGCGTTGGAAGCTTCAGGTAAGATCAGCGACGCGTGTGGCGTTCAAGAACACGAAACCCGGCGAGTCGTTACATGTTCGTTATTCTTCTGTGACATCAAATCAAAAATTCAGGCTTTTTTCGTATAAATGTCAGTTTGACTTCCAGTTGGGAGTTGACCCTGACCTTTGACCCCTGAGGCCACTGTGATGGTGGTATTTTCCCCTCAGATGAAGGACGATATCACATTCCTGCAGCAGAATTCGCTCGAAAATAAGCTGACACACACAAAGCAGAGCGAGATCAAAGAGGCGGCCGATGCCGGACGGCGTGGAGATTTACATTTAGAGAGTGAACTGGATGTGAGGCGGCGGCTGAGGAAGATTAGCTCCGTTTGAAGTGCAAACACCAGCGTTTGATGGGGGCTGAGCGCCGGAGCATCGGGATGACGCGGAGGCGTTTCAGAGCGCAGCGAGGTGACGCTCGCTCTGCACCTGCAGACCTGGAGGCTGCAGAATCCCTTGACTGAGCGTCACGCTGCTAACCAAAGCCGTGTGGCGTGATGTGATCCTGACTTTGTTACGCCGCTGGCTTCAGTTGTGCGTTTACGTCAGATTTCTGCTGGTTGGCGTGAATCCTCCATTATCATCCTTTAACGACCACCTCTGCCTCGCCACTGAGGATTTTGTGGCGTTACTCCTCCACGTTCGTCAGGGGCTAGCGTTCTTCTTCTGTTGGTGTCGAGAAAGGTGAGCAGTCTACTTCCTGTGTTTTAGCCTCCACAGAAGAATTCCTGCAAAGCGAACTCTCCTCTGTGATCTTCTCCATGATGGTGATGGCCGGGATTTCTCCACAGACTGGGACTTTGGTGGGATGGGTCTTCCAAGACAAATGGTCAGCATCGTGGTCTACATTCCTGCTCCTAATAGTCGGACACTCTCAGCTCAAAGACGGTGATTTTGGTGGTTTTTGGTGACATCTTGAAGAAACGTGTTCCTTGAAGCCCCATGCTAGACTCTTTCTGGACCCCAAACCTTTTCTGCTTTCAACAAGTCAAGTCAGGTCTGGGAGCATTGTGCTGGTGCCACACATCCACCACAACACGGAACCCCCAAGGGTCCTGGATGGCAACCACCCAGGCAGACACCCAATCCATCCCCACCTCTCATAAGGAACCATCTATCCTCGTTGATGTCAGAGCCGTTTCTTGAGCCAACAGATTGATGGTCCACATCATAATTCAGGAACATTATGTGTCCAGATTTTTAAATCAAGTTAAAACCCCGACTCCTCCTCTTGCTGGATCTCACAACACTAGTCTTGGGATAGAAGCTGGGTTTTTTT
>OMMV01075675.1:12107-24005 GCA_900302635.1 Chatrabus melanurus
GGGGGGGGGGGGTGTGAGGACTCAAACATGCCGCCTGATATGTGGAGTTCACTGAAAATCAATGCATGGACCGATTCGGCACGGGTTCCCAAAAGTACCTTACAGGGGTCACATCGTACTCCTTTATAATGCAACAAACTAATACAGGCCACCAGGTGGCTTAAAACCAGTGATGAGAGTTTTCTCTAAATAACATACCTCTATTTATACGCTGTTCCATCGACATGGCTCACTTGACTAAAAGTCTTAAAGAAAACGCTGACCACATTAGCATATGCATTAGCATACATGATCACGTTAACTAAAGCCCTCCCAGCAAACAAAATAACGTTCCCTTGACGTTCCCTAAAGGTCCTCTCCGAACAGTCCTGAGGCGTCAATGTGTAGGGTTCCCTTTCCGTCCCGAGGACGTTATTTGGGACGTCCTAAGAACATTGTGAGGACTTTGGGGGAAACGTTTTCTCGACGTCACAGGGACGTTATTGCAGGATGCTCTAAGAACGTACCGGGGACGTTGGGGTAATGTAAGGGGAATGCTTTTTAGACATCAGGGGAACGTTATTGCGGGATGTCCAAAGAACGTACCGGGGACGTTGGGGGAACTTTTTCTAGATGTCACGGGGACATTATTACGGGACAGTCTAAGAACTTACCGGGGACGATGGGGTAACTTTAGGGTAATTTATTTATTTATTTTTTTTAGACATCAGGGGAACGTTATTGCGGGATGTCCAAAGAACATACCGGGGACATTGGGGGAACTTTTTCTAGATGTCACAGGGACATTATTGTGGGATGTTCTAAGGACATACCGGGGATGATGGGGTAACTTTAGGGGAATGTTTTTTAGACGTCACGGGAACGTTATTGCGGGTTGCGGGAGGTTCTAAGAACGGGGACGTCCCCTGTTTGCATGGCTGTTCCCACATAGATGATTTTTGACCATGATACCACCACGACTATTAAACTGCGGCAGGTCCTGCGGCAGGTCCTGGGGTCTTATCGTCTTGAACACTCTTGATAAGTCCTGATGGTACAAGATGCCGTCACGACAGTTTTACAAAACCTCTTGCTGTCATCCTGCAGTCTTGCTTTGTCTTGAAGGCAATCCTGGGCATTCTTGGCTATTCATGTCAAGTCATGCAGCAAGACTATACAGGACTGTACCACAAAAAAGTCTTACTAGAGTCTTGGCGGTGTCGTGCTGAATCACGGTGGTTCTTGGTGCAATCGTGGTGAATCATGTATGTCGTAATATGGTCATGGTTTGGCTTAGAGAAGTCCTATGAGTTGGCAGGACATGGTCACGATTCACCATGATGATTCACAGGACGTGGTGTATTCGTGGACAGTCATGATCAAAATCGTGTATGTAGGAATGCAGCTTATGGTAACTGCAGTTAAGGGGGTATCTCACCTGCGATTTTTTTGCTTTGCGAGCAATTTGCACTGCTTTTTATTTGCAAAAAAGCCTCGCAACAGTCACGGGCTCGCAGAATGGTCGCAAGTTGTTGAAAATTGCACACGGGAATTTTTAAAAAGTTTTAAATTTCCCGCGACTACAAAAACTGAGGCTCTGACGTGAAATAGCAGCAAATCTGTATCAAATCTGTCTCTTTTAGCACGCAAGTGCCACGCGACATTCTCATAATGGCCACAAAGGCCGCAAAATTGTCGGCTGTAGTGGCGAAGGATTTGCGATGCACGTGACAAAAAGGCAAAATATATTGCAGCCATACAGACATGTCATTGCAGTGACACAATTGCGCTAACATCTCGCGTGTCTTTCGCGACAAGTCGCGTGTTTAAAAAAAACAGGAAAAAGTCCCGAAAACTCAGGTCGCAAATTTACCGCATGTGAAAAATGGCAGGTGAGATACCCCCTTTAGTGTTTTCTACAATGCTGCTCGTCAATAGTCAAATAGGCCATGTTTCTAGGCTTTGGCAAAAGCCTAGGCATGTACCCTGTAAAATGCAGTGACTGAATGAATGGATAAATAAATGAATAAGTCCATCCCCATTTTGATATAACAATGTCCAGTATAAACAGAGGTACATTCCAAAGCTGGAATTTTCCAGAAAAAATGTCATCACTGAAGAAAAAAACCCCAAAAACATTGAGTTTGTAGCTAAAAATACAAAATAGACTCCAAGGTCACACATCCCAAACAAACAAACAAACAAAAACCCCTTGAGCTCCGAAACGTTCCGCTTTGGTGCTCGTTGCTTTAACTGAAAAGGAGCTGCTGCCTGCCACGCCCCCTATCCAAAAGGAGCGGGAGCAGGAGCGTGTGGCCGTGTCACACAGACTGCAGACCAGCTCAGTGCGCTGTCTCTCAGAGCCAGCGGGACTACACATATGGAGACCTGCGCCATAATTCGCCGAAGTATAAAATGAACCGTTTCAGGCCTAAATTTTGCTTGTAGCAAATGTACAGTCACAGAACTGTGGGACTCTGAGGATGTTTAAAGTGAAACCAACCGCCATATTTAAATGTAAAACTTAGATCAAAACTGATTCAACACAATATGACCCCTTTACAAGGAAGGTTTAAGTATTTAAGATGTATTATTTACTGTTGAGTTTGTCAAACCTCCCCGTAAAAAAGCTTTTTCTGTAGGTATTGGAGACAAATTGTCAGCATTTGTTCAAACACTGTCTGATTACGTTATTCTACATATAAACTGGAGCTGTTGGACCGTAGTGGTTTGGTGCTGGAACCATAATGTAAAGTCAGGGTGCGTTCACAGCGAAAATAACGTGCTCAGCTGGGGGAAAAAACAAACAGCCTTCTGCATATACCTCACCCCCATTTAAAGAAGCTTAACAGCACTTTGAAAAATTATTCTGCACATCCAGAGTTATTCCAGGTAGGAAAATGTCTGCAACACTATAGCTTCCCACAGTAAATATTTAGTAGATCAATAGTGGTGAACTTGTGATTAAAACATTGTTCCAGTGTGTTCGACGATAGCGGGGTTTTTTCCCCGTTGTGGATTTTATTTTTCCATTCACAGCATTTTGTTATTAATAATCATACAAACTGATTACCTCTTCATTTTACTGTTGGATGAAAATGAACATCCGTTTAAAACACGATTCAAGCAATTTAAACACTTCTAATGTCCTCAGTGTATAACAGACCGGTCAAAACCAGTTTGTCTCAAATAAAACAAACAAAAAAACCCCCCAAAAAACAAGCACATCTTTGTATTACAGAAGCTGGAATGTGTCAAAATTTGGGCGTTTTTTTCCCCTGATAAATGACACACGATGAGAAGTGATTATCAGAACAGTTGATTAATTTCAGGACGACTGACTGATTAATCTACGGATCATTTCGGCACTGAAATCAGTTTATCCCGAGGATGCTGGTGAGACGTGCAAAACACACAGAATCGTTTTTCGATGATTAGTTTTGGGAATCGTCTGTTCAGCTGACATCGTTGCATCGTTCCTGGTGGAAACGTGAGCTGGTTAAATTCTGCGCCCCAGTACCAGCACGTGGTTGGTGCAAATGAGGTGTTTGTGTCTTTATGAAATGCTTTACTTACTAAGAGTGGGCGTCTTGTCATCCGTTTGGGATTCCCTGCTTTAGACTGACAGGCACCGTTTTCTGACGCGTCTGACCTGAACACAACACAACACTGAACTGGTTACCTGTTAGCGTAGCGCGACTACAGTACGTTGGATGTATTCAGTAGAGGATGTTTTGCATTTTCTCTCAATTAGAAAAAAAACGTATATTGCTCGTCTTTGTGCTATAAATCCAAATTAGCTGGTTTTAGTTTGTGTTACTTCAGAAGAAGATGATGATGATTTGTTAGCTACACTAAGTCGCACTGAGCCGACTTTACAGTGGAGTTGTTCCTGCAAAAAAAAAAAAAGAAAAAAAAAAAGGGAGAGAACGAGCACCAGAGTCAGTGCCAGGTTTTTAAAAAGATGCTGCCTCCACCCTCCTCCCTCACTCACTCTATCTTCACTTGCTTGGCTGCTTTGCTACCAGACATTAGTGGCCAAGAGCAGTTGAGTGACAGGCTGACGGGCCAAATCGTCGGGTTGATTACGTCCTCCAGTAGAGATGCCGGCCCCCCTCTGTACTTCACCTTTTGTGCCCTCTGGGCCTGATCCAGAGCCCACATCCTGGGAACACGGGGCCGGGCGGCTGCAGCCGACAGCTCTTTGGGAATGACACAAAGAGAGTTCACAGGAAAAGGCTTGTCCACGTGCGGCCGGGGAGCCGGCAACGCAGCCCAGGTTGTTTTGGCAATGTGCACGACCCGATGTGCTGGCGTCAATCATGCCACAAGTGACAGACGAGTAATCTTCCTCTCCATCACGTCCTTCTGTCTGATGGTTTCTGAAAGCATACAAAGTGTTTTCTCTTTGTTCTGTGTTGTTTTTGTTCATTTGGTGTCCATATGAGGGTCTGAGATGTTTATAAAAAAAGTCCTTTATGAAGGGAGAGCACGTTTCCTGGAAACAGATTCCAAGATTAATAAGAACACAACAGAAAATATGAACTATTCTCTAGATGTAGCAGGATGGTAATGTGGAATCTGTGGACGGTTTGTCCAAAGCTTCACTTCAGACTCCGGTGACAGCTACACAAATTCAACACACGTTTATTGGGAAAGAATGCACACATGGCAACAAACTCCGGAATGAGTCTGTAGTCTCTCCTGAAAGGTCAGACTGTGGTGGCCCGGCTGTATTTGAGCGCGAGGGGAGAGTACTCCTTAATGCGAACGCAAAGCTTTCCCCTCAGCCAGGGGTTCTGGAGCTCCAGGGGACAGAAATCATCCTGAAGCCACTTTTCTCTGTTATCCACAACCAACACGAGGCCAAAGTGCTTTAACTGCTCTGCGCCGTAGTAGACACAGTGCTCCTGTTCGCCACTGCTACCAAAAATACGACGACACACAACATTCACCTCCTGCACCACGAGCTGGACCATCTCCTTCGCTGAGGTAACCGGAGTTACACATAGCTGAAACAGAGGAGTGGGAGCAATCAATACCACCATCAGCACGCCAGAAATACTGCTACAGTTTAACGGGGTTTTCCTTTAACATGTCAAAATGTGACTCTGCTCTGTACCTTAACACTGGTCTCCTTGGGCAGACCTGTGCGGTACTGTGGGTACACTCTGAGCGTGGCATGACATCCTTTTCTGGGGGCGGCGGACGACGGGGAGGAGAGCCTCTGGGTGCCGCTGTCCTCTGACAAGGTGCGACTCGGCGGAAGCCGTTGCAGGCAGCGCTCAGCTGAGCAACAGCGATCCACCGATGAGGGTCTGTGCCACCGTTGCTGAGGCGAGGAGGTGGGTGAGGTGCAAGTATTGGGATGGGAGTAAGGCTGGTGGTGGGCTGACGTGGTCGACGGGAACTCTAGGCTGCTAGTTCTCACACAGAAGGCCTGTCTCTTCTCCGTGATGTGCAACAGCTCGATCTGCCTGCTCGGCAGGATGAAGTCACTGTCAAAAAGCTCGGGCGCCCCCCTCCGTTTTTCCCTTCCGCAGCGAACTCCTCCCCCTCCTCCGCACCTTTCGCCTTCCCTCCCGAGCTGCGGCTCTGACGCTTGGAGGACGTCCGGAGTGGAATCCCTCAGAGCGCCACCTCCGCGTCCAACCCCCCCGACACACATCCCTCCGCCAGAGCTGCTCCCGTCACTCCGCAGGAAACTGCGTGGCTCCAGGGGTGCACAAGACGAGAGGGGCGAGTGAGGCAGCAGGTCCAGCTCACGGGGGCTCTGGGCGCGGCTGGAGTCGTAGTCGCTGTCAGTAGTGAGGAAGACCTCTGAGGAGCCCTCTTCATCTGACAGGCCAGCAAAATCTACAGTTTGGAAGCCAAAAGAATACAAATAAAAGTGTATTATGAAGCAAAATAACACCAGAATATTGTGTTGTCAATGTATCTCAACTGCCGCATCGTTGTGCTGATTCTCGTCTGACCTGAGTGCTTGTGGCAGGTTTCAGGTGAAGGCATGGGCGAGGGCATGAAATCGGGCTGGGAGGAGGTGGAAGGAGGTTTGTCAGGCAACACATCCTTGGAGAAGTCAATTATCCAGCTGATGGAGATGCCTCCTGTCGGCTGCTTGTAGCGGGCGTATTGCAAGGCGTCCATTATCCACCTCGCCTCACGCCACACCTCCTCCATTTGCTGTTGTGCAGTTAATGAGAACACAACATCTTAGCTCTGTGACAGTCTCGACCACAACCAAACTTTAGACCCACATTTCTGCAAAGAGGTGACTGATGAATGAACACACAATGCATGAAGTCCCTACAATTAACCAAAAATCCCCTCATATTTGACTCGGATGTCAAATCACATGAATTTACAGGCAGGGTCAGCTAGTTCTGGCTTTTGCTCCCCTACCTGCATGTGTTCCTGAACCTGCTGGTGCTTCTTCTTGGCAGCGAGAAGCTCGTCTTCGGAGAAGGCCTCCCTCAGTGCCTGTTGGGACATGAGGGACTCCAGCTCCAGCAAGGCTGACACCCTGCAGTACTGGCCGATGAAACTGGGACAGTAAGCGTGAAAGTGGACTGGAAAGGACAAAGGGAATCAGGCGACAATAGATTTGAGAAAACTGTAGTGTAACTGCAGTTATAGCTGAAAATAATGTCGACAATTTGTTGTAAAGCAACACGGTGCAAGTATATGTGGAAACAGTATATTACAAATGGTTATATAATACAGATGATCTTTGTAATAATTTACACACTAACCTAGTTCAAAGATCTGCAAGGGCAGGGTGAGGAAGCCAGAGCGGGGGGAGTAAGGGTTATTCTGACCAGGGGCTGTGCAAACTTCATCTGATGGGGGCAGAAGGAGCAGGAAAGACACTTTTTCCCCAAACTCCAAGACTTCCTGGCTGTAGATACGGAAGTCTTGTGCCTAGACATACAGAGATAGAAGATCTCAGTGGGCAAGGAGCAGCAGGAAGTTACATTTCCCTCAACAACAGCAAAATAATGGATTTAATTAATTAAAATTTGGATAGAAAGCAGAAGGGGAGAGGGTATGTTAAATAGTGCATCAGGTACAGGCCAGAATTTTGCCTGCTGGTACCACTCAGGGTGGCCAAGGTTGAGTGGTATCAATGGAAAGCTGTTTTATTCAGGAACTTATTTCAGCCTGGTAGCAGCCTTGATTTAGCAGCTTTCCCTCTGGTACTAGGTACATGAAGGATTATACAGGGGTTTGAAATTAAAAAATCCTCCAATCATATTGAAAAGTATAACATATTGTTTGTCTGATCAAAAAGATTCCAAAAAGGTATAGTTTGGACTATCTATGACTGAATGTTATGGAGTTATGGGGTAAAAACAACAAAAATGGTGACAAAGGTCAATTTCAGTTTGTACAGTGGTCAATATGATTGGAGTATTTTTAAATTTCAACCCCTGTGTAATCCTTCACTGACCTAGTACCAGAGGGAAAGCTGCTAAATCAAGGCTACTACCAGGCTGGAATGAGTTCCTGAATAAAACAGCTTTCCAATGATACCACTCAACCTTGGCCACCTTTTTGGTACCGACTGACCACTGCACCTGACGGAATAAAAAGGTTCCAGGTCAGGCTTGTACCAGGGTAGCCCAGTTATAAAGTAAGATCATAGATTGCCAGACCTCGAGACAGCATGCTGATCAACTCTGTTTTGATGTTTTATTTCAAGTTCCAAATTAATTGTAAGAGTAGAATGCCCAATTAAGGAATAAACACAAACTATGCTATGTTGTAGGGGTACAAGTATTCCAATCGGTCATAAAGGTAGATTTGTTGTATTTTAGACCAAAATGAACAGCGACTGTCATTGTGCTATGCTGCTCTTTGAGATCAAAACTATGCTCTTTTGCCGAAATGATTAATTTGTCATCTGACATAACTTGTTATCCAGTGGTATCATTCTTATTGCTTTGAGCTCATCCTGCCTGAGGGCACTGATACCACGCAATTGGCCAATGTGAATCCCCACATAATATTAAAAAAAAAAGGATTTGCTACAACTTTGTCAAAACACAGGAGACAGATCATTTTAGAAGTAAAATTTATTTATTTATTTTTTTTACCTGATTTCCTGGAACGTTAATGTGGGCCATCAGGTCCTTGATGGCGCTGCGGAGGTCCTGGAGGAGGCGATGTGGAGCACTCTGTACATCACAGTCCATTTCCAATGACTCCTCTAGAGAGCTGAGCGCCTGCAGCCACTGCCACTCCTCTCTAAACCCATCACGCAGACATTGGTTTATCAATTTTGATGTCCAATCAAAATCCATGGATTTTAAAGCACAACAAACCACCTAATCACCCACACGTGAAGAAAACCATTCGGCATCATTTTCAACCAAACCACTGCACATCCTCAACCATCCCAAATGCACCCACGCAGAGTCACGCTAAGTGCTCCCAACCTGGACACGTTGCTGTTGTCTCGAATCTTGGTGTGACAGAGGACATTGGGTAGTTTCTGGGGCACCAGGGCTCTGATCTGCTCCACTGAAGTATACAACTTCAGGTAGCCCAGATACAAGCCTGGAGACAACAACTTCCTGCTCCGCCTGTGGTACGCCAACTTCTCCTGGAAACAGTACACGCAAAGACACAAAGCAACACCAGAAACATTAAAACGAGCTATATCTGACTTCAGTCTCTGCTGACATTCTGGACCGCTGTGTTTTCATGTTTTGGTGCTGTGAGCCCTTGAGAGTCCTCAAATGTTGCTCCAACCTTCATCATGTTTAAAGAGGATGTCACCAAAATAGGACAGTGCTTGAGCACAAATCTAAGTGTTTAATCATACAATTTGTCCATAACTGACCACAAAACAAATACTTCTGTGAAATGTGGTTTTGCCAAAGACAGTATCCGCCATTATATTGGAACCACAAGTATAAACTAACTCACAATGGAGACAAACCAGTATTACAACAATGGTATCAAGTGTACTGAACCCCATAGACAAAAAACAACTCATGGTTTGCTTCCAGATTGTGATCCTTTTCAACAAAACAACTACATGTGCAAAGCAATAGTTAAAACCCCCCCCACAAACAATTAGCAAGACTATAATCAAGCTCAGTATGTCAAAAAGTTACATGCACTTTGCCTGAATTAATGGCTTTTAAAGTACATGGACTGCAGGGCGATAAATCCTGAACCCAGATTCATCTGGAATTATAATAAATCTGTCCTTAGTCCTTAAAAAGGTGACACTTGGAAGAAGAGAGCTGTGATGATTAATATTTGTTGAAATGAACAGCATCTGCACACAAACAGCACTCATAATGGAAACCACATTTCAATTTACGGCCCTATTGTTTCAGGCGCGGAGCCTCATGTTTATCTCTTTTCTGCGAATGGCAGCATAAAAAGCAGTATGTCAGTTCCAACAAGTAAATGCTTTAGTTTCTTATGGGAATATTTTGTTGTTGACAGAGGGCCTTATGCTGCACTCTTCAATTTTGCCATCATCAGGGAGCAAACTTGTAAAGAACGGAGCTGTTAAAAACCACTACCACTGCTGAAAAAAACCTACAGACTACTGGTCCTTACTGCTCTCCAGCACAAACATGTCAGGGTTTCCAAAACTGATCTCTTTTTAAATGACTGCTCGTCTATTTCTTTGACTCACGTGGAGTGTCATGAGAAGCGTGTCTAAGGAGGTGGGTTCTTCAGGCGATGAGATCGACTTGCGTTGGAGTTTGGAAAGCTGCATCCAGCGCACTCCATCCAGGTTTGAACAGGCATTCATGTCCTTCAACAGCACCAGCAGGGCATTACCATGCTTGTCTTTGATTGGCTCAAAATACAGCTTGCCCAGGTCCTGAGTTCCCAGCATTCCCTGAGGAAAGACATCAGATAACTGCAATGAGTTACTGTTCTGAAAGCTACTGCATGAAGGCCTTTTGTCATGTTAGAATAATTACTACATGCTACACATTTTAACCATTGGAGTTGGAACAAAGTCATCGTCAAGTCACTGTCAATTCTCGGAATTGCAAGTCTTGAGTAAGACAATTTCAAGGTGATTGGGTGGGGATGTTCCATCCCATTTGATGCTTTTTATGAGAAGAAGAAGTAAATAAGTCCTATACAGGGCCTGAGGCCTATCGGGCTGGTGCTTATCCCCGGATACCGTGGCGTGAAGCAGATGAGAGTCTGTGACTCCCCCTGGATGGGACGGCAGTCGATCGCAGGTTACTTCCCCAGCCAAGGCCAGTACCCATTTACAGCTGGGTGGACTGGGACAATGCAGATGAAGTGTCTTTTCCAAGGGCACAGACAGTTAATGGTCACACCTGGAATTGAATCTGGTAGTCCAACCTATAGTGGTGTTTTTATGGAGGATTGTTAATGACGTAATAAACCCCAATTTGAGTAATTCTGATTAACCCAGCAGATATAAACCACCTGTTTTTGCTTCTTCTCTGCTCATTGACACCAGTCATACAAACAGCAGAGAGTGAGCTGTGCCACAGCAGCTGTTAAGGTTCACAGACCAAAAAGGTTGCTATCTGGGAAAAATAGTGTTGCCAAGCTAGCTTTTATTTTTTTCTGTTACAGCACCTCGCCAATGTGCTGCTGCAGTTTAACACTGCATTTCAACTTCACTGTTTCTTTTACCTCACTGAATTCACTTTATTAACTCAGCCACATGGGGTGTACAGCCAGTGCATTCTGAGTGCCGGTCCCAAGCCTGGGTAAATGAGTAGGGTCAGGAAGGGCACCCTAACCCTAACCTTAACCATGACCCTAAACATAACGCAAACACAGCTGAATGTTCCCTGATGATGCGGCAGTCAAGCAGATAGTTCTGTCTGTTATCAGAGAGAAATGATGCTACTCTAAAGAAACTGGTTTCCCCACGCATCACTAAATGACACAAAGGGGCTACCTAACGCATCACGTAGTGATGCAAAGAGCCAATGACCAAGAATCAAAATGTGATGACTTGGAAGTGAGAATGTGTCAAGCAAGGATCAGATGGTGGACGCTGAAGGAGGAAGACTGTCGTGCGAAATTCAGGGAGGAGGTGAAACAGGCACTGGATGGAGGTGAAGTGATTCTGGACAACTGGAAAAGTACTGCAGATGTGGTGAGGGAGACAGCTAGGAAGGTAACTTCTGGACAGAGGAAGGAAGACAAAGACACTTGGTGGGGGGATGAAGATATACAGGAAAGTATAAGGAGAAAGAGGTTGGTGAAAAAGAATTGGCATATGGTGAAAGAGATGATGAAAGTAGACAGAAGTACAAGGAGATGTGGCGTAAGGTGAAAAGATAAGTGGCAAAGGCTAAGGAAAGGTCATATAGTGAGCTGTACATGAAGTTGAATAGTAAGGAAGGAGAAAAGGACTTTTACCGATTAGCCAGACAGCGGGCTGGAAAGGATGTGCAGCAGGTTAGGGTGACAAAGGATGCAGATGGAAATCTGCTGACAAGAAAGGAGAGTGTGTTGAAAAGGTGGAAGGAGTATTTTGAGAAGCTGATGAATGAAGAAAATGAGAAAGAGAAAAGGCTGGATGATGCGGAGAGAGTAAATCAGGAAGTGCAACGGATTAGTAAGGATGAAGTGAGGACAGCTATGAAGAGGATGAAGAGTGGAAAGGCAGTTGGTCCAGATGACATACCAGTGGAGGCATGGAAGTGCTTAGGATAGATGGCAGTGGAGTTTTTGACCAGATTGTTTAATAAAATCTTGGAAAGTAAGAGGATCCCTGATGAGTGGAGAAGAAGTGTACTGGTTCCGATTTTTAAGAACAAGGGTGATGTGCAGAGCTGCAGTAACTACAGAGGCATAAACTTGATCAGTCACAGCATGAAGTTATGGGAAAGAGTAGTGGAAGCTCGACTTAAAAAAAAAGTGAAGATCTGTGAGCAGCAATATAGTTTC
>OMMV01075678.1:7752-19777 GCA_900302635.1 Chatrabus melanurus
ACAGGTTAGCACTGCGGGCTGTTAATTACAACTTCAAACAATCCTGGGTATTGCTGAGCTGTCACCGCTTTAGATTTGCATTTGACATTTCATTTTGCAAAAAACATCCTGTCTCTAGCAAAAAAATGAAGCCTACAAGTGATAAATCACTCAGATAGTATCACTGGAATCACTGATGGCAGACAAAGACAACGAGACTTCAGGTGAGGGAGAGTGACAACCGTGTGAGACACAACACTCAGTAGTTCCACAGGCTGTTTACCTCCAATAACGAGGTTACGTTCGTCTGCATCTAAGGGTGGATTAAAGTGGCCATGGGCCCCTGGATACACTGTCTGTGGACCCTTAAAATCCCATAGTAATACACAGAATGTACATGAATAGCCTCAAATTTAATTTCTGCAAGCAGCATTCCAACCACTTTAAACAGAAGGAGTAGAAGTAAGTTCTATACAGGCCCTGAGGTCCATCGGGCCGGTGCGCATCCTCAGATCCCATAATATGAAGCAGACGAGAGTCTACGACTACCCCTGGACAGGACGCCAGTCCTTCAGAGGTTAATTCCCCAGTCAAGGCTGGTGCCCATTTACACCTGGGTGGACTGAAATGAAGCAGATGGCGTCTTGTGCAAGGACGCTGACAGATACCTGAAGGACATCTGGATTTCAACCCCGGTCTACATATTTTTAGTTCAACTCCTATCCCACAGAGCCACCTGCTCCACATACCATTTTAAATACTTGGTTAGAATTTTTGCTTTAATAAGCATTAAAATATTGTACGGTCCTGAGATGTGTCAGTTCCCATCATGCAATGGGACAGCGTTTAAGTCATCAGTCATTGGTACATCATTAGTTGTTCATGATAGCATTTATTATTTGGGGCATATTATGTGTGTTCTTTGTGTTAGTGTTTTATTATGTTCTCCAATATAGTTTTGTCCAGAAAAATTTGGGGCCCCATGGGACTTGGAACCCCTGGATTCAGCCCAGGCAATCCCATGCACCAACCTGTCCATGCCTACATCTATTTCTTGGTTTGTTACAGCTGGATTGCTTAGAAACTTATGAAACTTCTTTTTTTTTTTTTGTAATAAAACATTTATATCCTGGAAATGATGGCATTACATTTACAGGTAGAATCAGGGAAGGTTTTAAACAATTTTTTTTTATCATTACAAGGTGAATGTATGTTCATAGATGTAAAAATTTGGGGTTTAGCCAGTGATAGGAATCTTTACATGCCATGCTGTACAACTTTAAGGTCTATTGAAAAATCTTATGCAAAGTGTATTTTGACTCGTAGTTGTGTTCAGACGCCTGAATGCACATCTTCTCAGGCTCATTCAAAACCCCAGGATGCATCCTGCCTCTCACCTGATGTATCCTGGGAGTGGCTCCAGCGCCCTTATGGTCCTCAAGGATAAACGGGAATAGATGACGGATGGATGAATAGATGGTGAAAAAGGTTGAATGTAGCTTTGAATGAATAACATTACACTCAAGGGCAGAGCTGCATAAAGTAAATGGGTGAACAAAGAACTTTTTTCCTCGCAATGGAGCATTTTAGGCCTCGGTAGATGTATGCACTCTAATGAGTTCCCTTAATTAAGTCAGCTGTGTATATGCCGTTGGATATCAAGGCTATGTGACTATTACAAGGCCCATCAATGTGGCAACATTATGATGTGTCTCTGTTATCTCACTCGCACAGTTTATACGTCTCAGAATCATAGCCGAGCTTCTTTTACTTGATTTCTGTTTGTTTTTCCTTCTTCCTCCATATGTCCTCTTGCTCAGTTCTCACGTTAGTCTAATCTTTCTGTAACATCTTTGAACATCTGATTTCAACTCACACCAAACACACAGAGCGTCTATTAAAGTTGCTGAAAGACTTCCTTCATTACTGGCATATTTTTAACATATCGCATGCAAGCAGATCATTATCGCCGTCTAGACAGTCGCATCGCTGTCCTTGATTAACACACTAGACCTAATGTGTATCTGATTGGCAAAGGGCTAATTTAGCAGTATGTAACCCGGGGCAGTGATGCCCACATCCAATTCTTCAAAAACAACGTGGCAGTCTGCTTTGCACTATTTGAGGCACAGCTTTCAAACGCTGAACTAAGGAATGCTGGGAAAAGAATGACTTTAGGGTCAGAGGTCAGGATGTGTCACAGATACACATCAAACAAATACTTTGAGGAGATATAATTGTGGCGAATCCAAGACTCATAATGTCATCCTCTGTGTGGTAGAACCATGGCAGGCTTCAGAGAGACCTTGTTTGACTGCTCGTTGGGTAATCAGTATTTCTATAGATTTCCAAATTTGGCTGTATATTTGTGATATTAGCTTGCTCGCGTGTTTGATGCTATTAACGGGACGTTTAATGAGTGTGCTGAGGGAGTGTGCTTAATAAGAGGTATTGATAAACAGTCACCATGACTGCCTGCCTGGATTAATTGAATATTGACTAATCCTCCGCACACCGAACTGCTTTCCATTTTTTCCCCAATAGCATTGTGATATAGTGGCCTGCTCAACTGTTTACGCAGGCCTTAGCAGGGGCCCGGGCAAAATATCCTTTCTACTCAACTCCACTTATTAATGCCCATCAATACTGTTAGAAAAAGTGAAGGCCTTATATCATCCCAGGCGCACATGTGCCAGCGGAATAGACACCCTTCAGCCAGATCAGCAGCCATGTTTCATAGAATAATTTCCATCCAGGTCCCACAGTGATTATGTGAGAGCAGAAAAATCCATCAGAGCTCGAGGAGACGCTTGACTCGCAGACCTCATTAATGCGTCGGTGAAGGACTTGTCCGCTATTGCTAGCTAATGGCAAGATCGTGTTTGACAAAGACTTATGGTGCTGGGTTATTCACAATGCACAGCTAACTCAACCACTATTGTAATAAATGTTAGTAATGTAACAGGGATGCTGGAAGTAGGGGTGCTGAGGTGCTGAGGGGAATGCAGCACCCCCTATTGGCGAGGGCCTGTAGCTGTAAAGCAAAAATTTTAATCAACAAATCGGTTAAAGAAAACTTTCATTTTCTACTGATTTGGTAGTAACTGTAGCATAGTACTAGACCAAACATCCAATCATTACTATTTTTTATAATATTTGGTTTCATTTTAGAACATTTAATATATTTTCTGTGTTGCTTATCTGATGCACAAACGCAAAGCACTACAGGTGGCATAGATCACGTTAGTCTGCCTGTAGATTGTTAGCCAGATAACTTTCCTAATAATTATTGCATGTTGTTGAGTTTCCTATGCATTTTCAACTGCTGTTTTAATAATTAGAAAAGTGTTGTTTTCTGACGGACAATCTGTAAAAAACACTCTTACAGTCCTGGAAAAAGGCATCGCTTACATTATTAACATTTATTACAATAGTGGTTGACTTAGCTGTGCATAATAATTATCACAATAGTGAAAGTTATTACAATAGCGGTTGCACCAGAGATGCTGAGACATATGATGCAGTCATCGTGGGGACAGATGATGTGTACCCACAAAAGCATACGAGAAACTTGTGTGAGAGTTCGTACCGCACAAATACTGCAAAGCAGTGTGCAAATGTTTTTGGAGTAACTGGAACAAACTTTCGGGCCCTATCTTGATGAACTGTAGCGCACGGTCTAAAGAGCATAGTGCAAGTGCATTTGTATGTCCAGCTCCACTTTGCCATTTACAGGATGTGTAATCGGAGCGTAAATAAGGCACAGGGTGCAAAGGGGTTGTATTTAGTCACTTAATTAGTCATGGGTGTTTTTGGTGTAACGTAAAATAAACCGGATTGCCATCTGTCATCTCCTTTCAGAGCTGGAGTGCACTGGAACCTGGCTCACTGCTATTTGGACAGCGGACTCAAGCGAGAGGTTTTCTGATGGGTTAAATGATCTGAGTGCAACATGTCAAAGTGCGTGAGAGGAGAGCAACCACCAAAGCTCCCTGAGGTGACATTTTGTATTTTTCCATTAGTGTTTACTTTTATTTTGGTTAATTATTGTGATCATGGGCAGAACAGTGGTTAGCACTGTTGCCTCACAGTGAGAAGGTCCCAGGTTTGCTTCCAACCTGGTCCTTTCTGCGTGGAGTTTACAGATTCTCCCCGTATTTGTGTGGGTTCCATCTGGGTGCTCCGGCTTCCTCTCACTTTCAAAGACATGCAGGTTAGGTGAATTGGTGACTCTAAATTGACCGTAGGTGTGGGTGAGAGTGTGAATGTGTTTGTCTGTCTATATGTGGCCCTGCGATGGACTGGTGGCCTGTTGAGGGTGTACCCCTCCCCCCCCCAATGAACCTTAATTGGAATAAGCGGGTATAGAAAATGAATGAATGAATGTTGAATCATTTCAGTTTTGTGTGTATATATGCTGAGTGTGCACGTCGTGAAGCCACCTCACGTTAAACTTTAGCTCATGTTTTTGTTGGTCTATGGCACAATCGCTTTGCCTGATGACAGCAACGCTCCAGCACCGCGCTTGACCACGCTTCATTTTAAGACCAACGGCCATTGGGTGCCAAATAATTGTAAATACACTTGTACTTTAAAGGACGTGGGCGCTGAAAACAGCAACAGTTGGAAACTAGCAATGACAATTGCGTTGCTCTGTGCACTGCTTTCTGGCAGTACCAATCTGGCGAATTCGCGACAGTCGTCTACAAGGGGTTAAATGCGTATCTTCATAAAGCTGACAAACAAAAGGATTATCTGCATGTTTCTGCCATTTGAGAGAAACACTGAATTTCCAGGAACCTTTACGCATTTTGTGTTTGAAGGCAGACTGAAAAGAAACCACTCAAGTCCGCACGCAGTGATCCGAGTTCACCAGAAACAGCTTGAGGCTGTTGCTGCACCTTGAAGCTGCAATGTTTCCACTGTCGTCTCCTTTGATGACGTCATGCCTCGGCTTAATTCAAGCTCACTTCATATTATCATACATCTTTAATTAAACATCCTCCTCCACAATTTATTCTGGCAAGACATGAAACTTGATGCTATGTGACCACGTATAATAATTTTTTTCATTACCAAATTAAACTCATGTATGACTGTGGTTCAGCCCACAGTGAAATAATAACTGGAGAAGTAATAAAGGCTTTTGTATTATATTTGAACTGAGAATAATAAAAGAAAAAATTCCACCATAGAACAGACAAATACACAGAACATTCATTAAAAGGTAGACACTTGGAAAAAAAATATTGAGTTGTGTTGAGTGTGTTGAAGTGTTTGCTGGAGCTGAAGCAAAATGAAAATTTCAAGACATGTTGGCTCGGAACACAGAATATTGGCAATATTACAAAACAGTTTTTATTTTTAATTTGAAGGTAGGTTATTTAGCACCATACAGCATGTAGACCCTATTCAACGTGTGTGTGTGTGTGTGTGTGTGTGTGTGTGTGTGTGTGTGTGTGTGTGTGTGTATATATATAAAAGCAAAGTGTTGGATGAATAGGATGAGGAGAATAGACACGGGTTTTCTTCTCAAAATACTGCTGAAAAACAAAACTCTTGAGACAAATGTGGCTTAATGAGTGAGTTGGAATATTGCACTTTCCTACTGTTGTCTAAATGGATAAAGTGGTTGAAATGTTTTCCTCTGCAAACCATAGGGCCCTATCTTCCACCCAGAACTCCTTCCTCACCAGAAAACCTCTTACTTCTGAGTTTGCTCTATAAATAGCAATGCACCAGATTGCTGGTGCACCTGTCTCTTAAAGGGAATGACAGGTGACACTCACACAACCAGATCCATGATTAATCAAGTAACCACATCCCCCTTTGCATCCTGGATCTCACATTGTGCTCAGATTATAAATAGCAAAGTAGAGTTTGAACCACCCAAAATGCACTTGCACGGGGCACTTGAGACTGTCCGCCACAGGGTGTCATGAGAGCGCTCTTAGGTTTTAGTGCCTGTACCTTTCAGATGGGCTAAATCTGTTTGCATTTGTATTAAAAATAAATAAAAATGAAGAACAAGTTTCTGCTGAGGGACAACATGACATTTCTCCGATGCTGGTTATGAAAACATGCTGAAAACTGATAGCTATAGTATGTAGTATATTGAAAATCATACAGTATATATAAAGAAAAAAATATAATCTAACTGTCAAAACATTTATCATAGTAGATTTTGAGTCCCCAGCTGCATGAACTGAATTCCCGTGTACTGGGTCATAGCAACAAATGCAATTCTGGCTCTGGTGATGCTTGATTGAGACTGATTGGATACCAGATGGTATGGATGAAGCTTCCAAAGCCTGATGCAATCAAACACACAAAGGGATGCTTTGTACAAGGACCCGCTAGAACAGTAACAGGGAGAAATTCTGCACACGTCGCTTGCGTGACTCATGACCCCTGAAATGCAGTGGTAATTGGACTTCATTTCTATAGCCCGTTTCCATCTGAAGCAGAATCTCAAAGCGCTTTACAATGATGTCTCACATTCACCCATTCACACACACACTCATGTCAGTATGCTGCCATGCAAGGCGCTCAATGGTACACCGGGGACCTTAGCCTTAAGGACCTTGCCCAAGGGCCCTCTGACGGGGATTTGAACAGAAGATCCTCTGGTCTCAAGCCCACTGCTTTAACCTGTCTAGACCATCACCTCCCCTGGTGCTTGTATTTGGTCAAACGAGATTAATTTGGAATGTTTGGAAAGGTAAGTGCTTCACTTCACCAAATTTGATAATCAAATACTTCTGTGTGACCAAATTAAAGTAATTGCTTTTGGCTTTTCCTTTTTTTGTCATATGTTGATTTGACACAAGTTTTACCCCGGATGTACATGCAGAATTATGGGACAGGTGGTGTTGAACCAGGAACGTTCTAGTTTGGAAGCAAGAACTCCAACAGTTGCACCACTGTGCTAAATGTGCGGGGGTGCACTATGGATCCTTTTCTAATGTCATAGCATCATCTACTGTTGGATAGACTGAACTACAAATACCTTAGAATGGGGTACAAACTCTTACCTAAATAATGGAGTTTCACGTATGTCGTTGTACCAACGGTTTGAATTCTGAGAGACCCTTTTGGGAATGATGCATTGGAATCCCATTACAGGGAGCTCTCGGATAAACACAGCTGATGGTTTGAATTACAATGAAGGCAGAGCTGAGTGTCAACTACATCTAGCTCACCGCTTTCTGTTTTAATCCAGAATGCAGGGATACGATTGTCACAGCTAAATAAAGGTTTGAAGTTTTGCTACTTATGTCTGCATGTGTGACAGCTTTTGAGAAAGTTTCTTTGCCCTCCTGCTGATCACCTCCTGCCGCTAGTGGTGACACACAGGGACAGACGGACATTGATGAAGAAAGCCATGATTGTCAGGGAGCTAAAACTCAACACTTTTGTCTATATATTTGGCTCTCTCTCCTTCCTCCATTTCTCTTACTTACACTCTCTTTTTCTTTTCTTTTTTTTCTTTTCTTTATGTGGACACAGAGCAGATAGCTCAGTGGGATAGGAGTGGGACTCCCAATATGTAGACCTGGATTTCATTCTTGGTCATGCTACCTGCCTGTATCCTTGGACCAGACATTTCATCTGCATTGTCCCAGTCCACGCAGCTTTAAATGAGTGCTGGCCTTGACTGGGGAAGTAACCTGTGATGGACTGGCATCCCATCCAGGGAGAATCAGACTCTCATCCACTTCACGGTACGATATCCGGGGATAAGTACCGGCACCAACAGGCCTCAGGACCTATCTAGCACCTGCTTCTTCTTCTGATAGGGACAAGTCAACAAGTGGCTTCTTCAGCAATTGTTTAATCAAATTATACAAACTGCAATCCTGTCAGGTTCCAACACCACCATAAATCTTTTACCATTAAATGCTTGTTCAAGCTGTCATCAGGGTGCTGTCAACAGGCTTCTGAATAGAAAAAGTAGCATCTCTTCCAATCCTCTCCTGCCTCAGCTGCTCAAAATCCCGCAAAAAGGATAAAGTTCTATCCCTGAATCGGACGAGATAAGACGTGGAGAGAAGTATGCATCATCTGCTGTCAAACTCTGCACATTTGTCACCCCAAGTCCTCCCAAAGTTCCACTTTAACGCTTTGCTGCCATGTCCTCCTCCCATCTCTGATAGTCTAGTAATAATAAACACTTTGACAGCCTCTCCACTTGCAAATAACAGTCGACAGGGTTGCAGATGAAATGCTGTGCCAGAAGCCTTGATTGGTATCAAGATAAAGGCCTTCCTGTAGAGGAACTGGAGGGAGTAGAGGACACAGAGATGTGGGGGCGATTCAGAAATCCTATGGGATTGGAATCCTGATGATTAGGAATCAAAGTACAAAAAATGATATTCCTCTGCTGTCTCTCATTCATTCTTTCTGCCAAGGCCCAGTTTGCATCTTGCCTCATTTTCTCTCAATATCACATCTGCTCCCTGCTGGCCATTTTCTGTCATTGCTTCTTCTCCCAGGATGCATTGCTGAGCCTCAGCTTTGATCATCTTTACTGAAGCAATAGTTTCCTTGACTTTGAGACCTGAAGAAATGCAGATCACTTGCCTCTGGCCACAATGAGATCACAAACTGAGGTGGCTCAGATACAAAAACAGTGCACGTTTTGCATGTGAAGTTACACACTCGCATGCCTTAAGGCCAAGTTTCACTACAGCATCTTCACAGACATGTGCAGGCGGTTGTGTGTGTGGAGGCATTTTCAGTTCTATGTCGCCATCAGTAACAGGGAAGGTTTGTACTGGAAAGTGTAGACCAGAAGCAGAAACACTTGTCACCCCCCCACCCCCCAAAAAAAAATCTGTTCATGTATGATGGTGTAGTGGTTCACACTGTTGCCTCACAGTGAGAAGGTCCCAGGTTTGATTCCGACCTGGTCCTTTCTGTGTGGAGTTTGCATGTTCTCCCGTGTTTGCGTGGGTTCCCTCTGGGTGCTCCGGCTTCCTCCCACTTCCAAAGAAATGCAGGTTAGGTGGATTAGTGACTCTAAATTGACTCCAGGTGTGAGTGAGAGTGTGTTTGTCTGTCTAAATGCGGCCCTGTAATGGACTGGCGGCCTGTCCAGAGTGTACCCTGCCTCTTGCCCAATGACCGCTGGGATAGGCTCCAGCCACCCCCCGGGCCCTTAATTGGAATAAGCGGGTATAGAAAGTGAATGACTGAATGTTAATGTATGATAGAAAAACACCTTTAACTGGATATTGGGCAGGGTGATGGTAAAGTGGCTAGCACTCTTGCCTCACAGTAAGAAGATCCTGGGTTCAAGTCCACCAATGCAGAGTTCCTTTCTGTGTGGAGTTTGCATGTTCCCCCCGTGTCTGTGTAGGTTTCCTCCCACCATCAAAATCAAGCATGGTTGTTTCTCCTTGTAGATCTGGAGTTGTGTCAGAAAGGACATCCAGTGTAAAAACATCTGCCAAATTAATACAAGAAGATAGTATTATATCACGTAGCCATCCTGCTCTGTGTGCACCTGATCCCGTCAGATCTCAGAAGTGAAGCAGATAAGGTTCAGTTTAGTACTTTGCTGGGACGTTTTAGAAGACCAGGGGCTGTGTGTGTTTCTCCATGTTAAATTTGAGTTGCGTCAGGAACGGCATCTGGTGTAAAAGTTGTGCCAAATCCCAATGCAGATCTGTACTCGATCTGCTGTGGCGACCCCTGTGGGAGCTGTGGGAGCAGCTGAAAGACAAACAACAACAAGGATTATATCACGCCCTTCTTCTTCTCAGGTCACTACACTACACCAGTCCAGTGCAGGATGCAGGGTCTGTCTTGGGGGGCTGAACATTTCTGGGTCTTCATGGGTCCAGGGTTCTGGCAGATGGGGGCAGAGCAGCAGGTGTTCCATCTGTTCCTCCCCATAGTCACACACACAGTGTGTCCATCCTCACTGTATCCCCATTTCTGCATGAGAGCTTTGCATCTCCCAGTCTCTGTCCTGAGGTGATTTAGACATGACCAGACAGGCCATGCCTCACTTGAACCTGATGGTTGAGATTCCTTGGGACTGAGGTTTATCTTGTGTGTCACACCCTGAGTGGATATTTTCATAATAACGATCAGACGGCTCTTACAAATTCTTGGAATTGTCTCTGTGAGAAGTTCCTGTATTGGCTCCATTGTTGCTTGCATGTCTTTCCAGGTTTAAGTCTGTTATGTTGAATGAAGCGGTAAATGCAACCAATCAGCTGCTTTCCCCCATGCAGCCCCAACAACATGATGTTGAGGGTTGGGAGCGCTGCCAGTCATCCCATCAAAATGCTTCCACGCTGTTGGGTTTTTTCTTTTCGCTGCGACGGCTGAATGCAACGCTGACGTGCAGCACTGCTGACGTGCACGCCGGCCTTGAGGCTACATTTACTCTCCAGGACTTAACGTCCAATTCCAATTTTCTGTTAAATCCTTGTTATGGATAACAGCTTTGGCTGGGGAAGTAACATGCAATGGACTAGCGTCCTGTCCAGGGAGAGTCATTGATTCTCATCTCCTTCATGCTATGGAATCCGGGGATAAGCACCAGCACCAGTGACCCTCGGGAGCCTATATAGGACTTACTTTAAAGGTCCACAAAGATTTTCATGTTTTCAAAACAGATAAGAAAGATTAAAACAGTGGTTGCAACTTGGGTGTGTGCAGCACCGATTGCTGCTCCCTCCATTTACAGGGATGTGCAAGCGAGGGCTCGGAATGAGTTGGAATGACAAGTAAATTCCGATCTGTATTTAAACCACCGTCGTATTGACAGATGTACGTGTATCTAATTTATTTCCACATACGCATGTGGCGCAAATCAGATATGAGAATATTCGATTCAGTGTGCCGTTTTTAACATTTACATATTTATAATGCATATCTGATAAGTGCCATATGGTAGCAAAAGGTCAGGATCAGGTCGCTTGTACGTGGTAATGTAAAGGTAGCGTTACTGAGCCCCACACCCCCAACATTATTGATGAATTCTTCCACAAGAGCAACAATTACTTGGCAGCGGACAGCACATGAAAGATGTGCCTGAAGCCGACAGGGGAGACGAGACATATCTGATCTGGTGTAATTATCAAAGTAATTATCATTTAAAGGAATCCAAGTAACGTGCAATGACTGCAGTGAGAGAGTTTTAAAACCCACAGGTTGTAAGTATTGATCAGCTGTTCAATACAGAGCTAGGAGCTGCCTCTGGATAAAGGTGCAAGAGGACATCTCTCAAGGTAACATCTTCTACAACATACGGAGCTCCTCATTCAGTGCCAACTCTTCCACCATCCATCTCTCACTTTCAAAGCAGCAGAGTGATTTTCAGTTTTCAGAGAGCAGCTGCAGCGGAAATCAGCCTGACAGAGCTCTGCCACTTGATTTATGGTATGGGTTTAGTTATTTATTGGTTAATCATGGCAGGCTGCTGAGAGCAGGTTAGAGTAGGTATACACACAAACACATGCACACACACACACCAGCCACAGAAGCTTTGGACACAGAAATTAAAGCGCAGAGCTGCTGTCAGCCTTTTTCAGAGAATAACCGAGAGAAAAGCTTGGAACTACAGAACTAATCTGCAAGTAAGAAAAAGAAAGGGGAAACTTTCAAGTGTCTAAAATGAGTGAACAGTATTCAGGAACACGTTCAGTCTGCAGTGAAAATACTGCATTTTATCTGAGAACAAACAATTTTCTAACTCCTCTGCAGCAAAGAAACCAACCGCCAGGTTTACTCCTGTAGCTCTGTAGTCATGTAACTGACATACAGGTTTAGAGGGAAGAGAAACAAATCTGTGCGCTACAGATTTATCCATATCTGTCAGAAAGCGGTTTTGGCACGGTGTATTGATAAGAAGCTTATCCTCTTGTCAGTGCATGTAAAGGCACATCTGCAGAGACGATTGATTGAAAGGCTCATCTCACTATCATCTGTTCTCACTCTTAAGAACCAAACTGATGAACTGGAATATTATTCATTCACATCGTCATCACTATGATTATGCAGTTACTGTATATGTACGCAGTCAAAAACA
>OMMV01075688.1:7936-19166 GCA_900302635.1 Chatrabus melanurus
CGTCTCTGCTGGCCTCCACTAGCACCACGTTGTGGAATGCCGTGCTGCATTTGAGGTTCGCTACCAAACTCCGGGAATGTGATTTTGCTGACGTTTGGCCAATTTTCTCTACCTTTCCCTGCGTTCACCAACCGCTGGGGTAAACGTCATAGTGTGACTACAGCTTTAGGAAGACTTAGATGAGGCATACCGCTTGCATCATGAGAGAACATCAGCTATGACATTTTGGCCATGTGGTGTGTTTCTCGGCATGATCCAGCACGCAGATGCCTCAGTATTGAGGACCCCAGCAACTGGACATTGCCAATGGGACACACACAGTCCACCTGGCTGCGGCAGATAGATGACTACTTTCGAGAGGTGGGGATGGACCGGTTATCTGCCTGGGTGGTTGCCATCCAGGACCCAAGGTAGTTCAGTAGTGTGGTGGATGCTGTCACGATTGGCACCAACAGATGGTTTCAGACCTTCAGCCCTTATAGCAAAAGCTGCTAACAGGACAGTGTCCCGATGTGTGATGGGAACTGAGGCACCTCAGGACACATCATTTTTATGTTTGTCAAAGCAAAAATTTTTGTGCGTTGTTGCACATGGGTGTTGCACTGGACAGACGCACACAGAGCTTTCGACTTATATTTCTATTACATACAAAAGACATAATAAATGTCACATTTAATTTTATTTAGGCTGTGGATGTTTTGTTTCGTTATCAACAGGCCACTATAAATTGTTTAATTGTGGTGTTTTCTTCAAGAAGATTACTGAGTGAAAATAAAGAAATGCATACCCCAAACAGCTCAATGGGAATGAGTTTGAATCAGATTTATGTGGATCTGCATTGATCGCGCAGCACTGGGTGAGTTAGCACCAAGGTGTCAAACGTGATAAATTACAGATGCAGTTACAGCCCCTGAATTTGCTTTTAGCCTTGATAAATCATGTGTGCAAACCTCACCTGTTTACATGTTCAACACCCACAATTTTTCACACTTGGGTGGACACACCCCAAATTGTATATTCATGAAGGCAAACATGCTAAATGGACATTACACACTATTTTGCACATTCGAAAGACACAATCCTCAGTTCGCATTGTTAGTAAATCAGCATGTACATTTTTTTTGCAGGAGCTATGGTGTATGCACACATCTTTACATATGCAAACCTTTAGTAAATCAGGCCCCAAATGTCCACTGGACAGATTGTAACTTTCTCATGTATTACTCAGCACTATAATACCAGTTCAGCAGAAAACAGGATTGTTCTCTGATCTCTAAACATTATTTTGCGCTGAATTTGTGTTGCTTGTTCTTGGGAAATGAAGGCCCAAGTCCTCTTTGCTATGCCTCTCTAATGTCATATTCTGTAACAGTATTAGCAGAGTATTTGCTGGTGGTATGAGCCTGCATTTAGAGTCTGATGTGTTAACATGAACAGGATGGTACCCTGAGGTACTCCACTATTAATCACCACCTGATCCAGCAAACAGCCCTGCAGCTGCACATTAATGTGGTCTGCTGGTAAAGTGGTCAGTTATCCAATTTATCAGGGAGCAGATTTTGGTCATGTGTTGTTCAGTACATTGTTGAGGTAAAATAATGTGATCCTGACAGTGTTTTACAAAGTAGGCCATGCTGAAGATAAATGTGGAAGTAGACAAACGATGAGTTATGACTTTGACATTCACTCATCTAAAACTGAGATCCCTCAATACATTTGAACAAATATCATTGTGATTGAATGTTTCGGGCTGTTTAATGAGTTTCATTTTCCCAAATTGTGATTCTGTGTTACTTTTTGTATTTCCATTGCTCTTTAGTGATGGTGTCCCCGGTGGTCAGGCCGTGACAGACTGCTTTGATCTCAGCTGGGACTCTGTGCTGGCCAGCTCAGACAATGTCATTGTGGCTCGTCTGGACGGCCGGGGCAGTGGTTTCCAAGGCCAAAGAATCCTGCATGAGGTTCACCACAGACTGGGAACAGTTGAGGTTCAGGACCAGATTGCAGCAGTGGAGTACGTTTTCCTCTATTTGTCATCGACTTTAAACCGTTTTGAATTTTCACCTCAGTTTCAGTTATTAGATTGAGAATATGAGAACATTGTTTGAAAATTAAATTCCAGCATCATAATATCTTCTTTTGAAATACTGTGCATACTATAGGTAATTCTTTTCAAGATGTTGAACAACAAATAAGATGTTGATCTATTAAAATGTATTATCTACCTTACCCAAATATATGAAGTAAAAATTCAATGAAAAAATGTTTAAAAAAAATCCAAGTTCATCTTCTCTGAAATGAGACTTTAAATGTATTTAAAAACCTGCCTCCAGCCATGGATATTATGTTATCACTTTTTTTGGTTTGTTTGTTTTATTTGGGGTTTTTTTTCAGTCATATTACTAATAAAGATACATTTTTATGAAATTTGGTGGCAGGGTGGGGCCAAGAAATACTTCATTTAATTTGGATTTGGAGACAGTTTTTTTTTTCTTATACATTGCAAGATTCAACATTTTTCACAATATTTCTCAATTTTTCATGAAATGATACATCAACCTCAAAACCAGATTAAAATGAAATAATAAATATGCAGAATTTTAACATCTAACTACGAGGGTACTTCAAAAAGTTCTCGGCCTCACCCGGAAATAAAAGGCTCAACATGTGACCTTCTTCCATGAAGGGATAGTGAAGCCTGAACATTGGTGGAAGTGCATTGAAGTGGAAGGAGACTATGTTGAAAAATGATGAAAGAAAAATCTTTCTCCTGTGACGTTTTCTGGGTGAGGCTAAGAACTTTTTGCAGTACCCTATTCTATCTATCTATCTACCTATCTATCTATCTACCAAGCCGCCTCCCTACCCACCTTCTACCTACCTACCTACCTAACTACCTCCCCTACATACCTACCCGCCTTCCTACCCACCTACTGGCCTGCCTACCTACCTACTTACCCACACTGTACATCTACTTAACCATGAATCTGGACACAAATGTTTTTCTGCTGGTTCTCCATCATACAATCATTTGCATCCACAAAATTTGCTCTGCCTCAATGAATTGCAAAAAACAAAGTGTACAAATGCTTACAAAATGAAAAAAAGAATACAATTATATATATATAGATATATAGATATCTATATATATATCATGTAATTGCAAATGGTCAAAAAATTAGTTCATCATTTTGTAGCTGTGTTAAAGTTGGGTTTCAGATTTTAGGAATATGTCAGAAACTGTCACTCAAAAAGTAAACAGATTTTTTTTCTCCCCAGGTACATCATGAAATTTCCATATATTGATCGGACGCGGATAGCAGTGTTTGGAAAGGTGAGTCAGTGTTGTGTTTTTCCTATGAGTAGATGTCAAGTGAATTCGATCTCGAGACTAATTGTACATGCATGCAGCTTGTTGAGTTAATGTTACACGTGCTTCCATCAGAATCTCTTTCAATGCCAAAATGCCAAATGCCACATGCCACGAGGCAGTTATTTTGTCTAATGAATTCCTTTATACAGTATATCATTGCTGTCAGATGAAAACACTTATGTCCAATACACCAAAAGTGGAGTTAAGTGCTTTTCATCTGACAGCTATGACATGTACTTCAGCAGGATTATGGATTCAGCTGTTGAAGTACTATACATTTTTATACTTATCCCTCAGGGATATGGTGGATACATAACATTAATGATGCTCAAGTCGACCGACAGCGTGTTCAGATGTGCATGCGCTGTGTCACCAGTGATAGATTGGAAACTTTATGGTGAGTACGGCATGCCACATGAAATCCTATATTTTGATGCATTCACAGTTACTGTCAGGTGTGTTCTGTATCGTGTCAAGAAAATATTTCAAATTTGATGTTAAATAAGTATGGAAGCAGATCAGGTATAGGCACATTATAGCTATAGGTGGAATTTTAACTTCCTTTTTACATGAGCAAAACCTCTTTCTCGGCACTCTGATGTAATCTTAATGGGCATAAAATGCTTATCACAGTGAACCTGAATAAGTTTTTGAAGTTTATGTACTAAAAAATAAATTATAATTGAAGTTAGTGTTACATATATGTTGTGATTGCACCTAAACAAACAAACAAACAAACAAAAAACTTAAATTAATCCATGTATTTTCAGTGTGCAGCGCTGTACAGAGTGGGGGCAGAATCTCTGACTTCTTCCCAGTGAATACTGGCGTTCATCAGGGACATGTTCTGCCTCCTGCACTGTTCAGTGCTTGCATGGATTGGGTGTTGGGTATTGTTATGGAAGCCAGCTGCATAGGTGCCTTTTTGGCGAGGAAAGGTTTACTGACCATAAACATTGTGGATGATGCTGTGCTCTTTACGGAACCAATGGATGCCCTGATTGCAGCACTTGAGAAGCCTGAGTGAGGAAGTTGTCTTGGATCAAGACTAAGAGCCAAGCTTTCACTGGCTTCCTGGACTGGACCATCTCTGCGTTATGAAAGTGTTGAACTTGTAGAGACATTCACTTATCTCTGCAGTCATGAACAAAAGGTCTGGGCCCTCGGCCTTTGAGATTGAGAGACACACCTGGGAAGAGTTCATGGAGTCGTGAGGTCACTGGACAGAGGTGTTTGACCGTGTCAATACCATTGCAGGAGAACGACGATCCAATCTTTCAGGTCCTAATGGCGTGGGTGTCCCCATGGCCTTTTCCAGTTACTGGGATCCTCAGCACTGAGGCATCATAATGGCCATAATATCATAGTTGATGTTCCTTCATGAGTGCTACACCTCATCTAAGTCTCCTACAGTAATAGTATGTTTGACACGTAAATCCCTATCTTGAGGATCTATAGTCCACGGTCTAAAAAGCAGAACATAAATTCATTTGGGCTGTGTCCTACTACTTGTCGCTATCTTGCAGTTGTGTAAGTTGAGCACAAAGGTGGGTGCAGCACCCAAAGTGCTTGGGGTTTTTTTCTGATTCATTATTCATGTGCCTTTTGTAGGAATATAATGAAATCAACCAGTTAAACTAGAGTCCACTTGTCATGATCTGCGCCCTCGTGCATTGCCCGGATCTGTTTCCCTTTCATTTCTTCATTATTTCACGTCCGGCTCATCTTCCTGGTGTCCTTTTGTGGGCTGCATGTGCAGTAGTGCGGTGCCGAGTTATTCTAGTTTTTTTTTCAGGTCGTTTTGTGTTTCTGTCACATCCTTGTGCTAGTTTTCCACGTCCCTCGTCACCTCTCTCCACGTTCACCCTGAGTTATGAGTCACTATCGGTTTCATGTCTGCCACAGCCCACAGGTTTCTCTTTGTGACCACATGTGTAATCATGGGCGGTGTTGGTTTATTCTATTCCTTTCAAGTTGATTTATTAGTTATTCATGCTGTCACATTCCTGGGTCTACTTTACGTGTTTCCTGTCATGTTTCCCTGCGATCACCACATGCCGTTAGTATCTTTACTTCTGCATGTAGGATTATTTATTTTCTCTATTGTCTCCATGGTCACTCCATGCACACCTGCCCTAATTTCCTCGGCGTCCTCGTACAGCTAATTTGGTGTAATCAGGGGATGGTCTGGCATCTTTAAAAGATTCTCTGAAATAGACATCCCCTGCCATATTGTTGAGGTCAAATGCCGGAAGTTGCTGTCACAGTTGGATTAACACCTATGTGAATGCTACGTCCTTTACCACCTGTTGGAGCTGCTATGTGCAGAGAATGTTCACTGACCACTGTGCATCATGCACATAACGTACATCTGTTTCAGTTAGACTTGGAGATAGACCTCACACACACACACTGAATGGATATATGGCAACCGTCAATTCAATTCAATTTATTTATACAGTGTCAAATCACAACACTAGTCACCCCAAGGCACTGCACACGAGCAAGGTTTAAACCTTACCCAGCCCCCGAGCATGCACTTTAGCAACAGTGGTATGGAAAAATTCCCTCAGGCGTTTTTTTGATTATGGGAAGAAACCTCAAGCAGACCAAACTCAGTGGGGTCAACATCTGCTTTGGCATAGAAAAACAAAGAAATGAAACAAAACAAAAGTCCAACAAGGAATTGTTAAACTTCAGTCAGAAGTGTTGCGACTAAGTAACCACAGACATATAGAGTCCAGTTATCACAAAGGCGGATGGCTCAAAAGACAACCAAGAGGTGAAGAGCAGAGTCAAAGTAAAATGGACTACAATTGGCAACTCAGTGTTTGTATTGATGCCAGAGCCGTCATTAGGGAGGACATTCCCCAGTTTTCATCAACGTGACAATTCCCTAAAGCCCCTGTCACACTATCACGTATTTGCTTCCCGTAGAAGCTCTTATTTTGAAATTTTAAAAATATGGGGGATACGCAAGCTTTAAGGGAAGAGTTCTGAAACACTGCGGGGGTCTGCGAGAACGCTTACAGGATGAAAAACTTACAGGGCGAGAGTTTTGAAATGTTCAAAACCTTCAGAAGCATCCTCCTGCAGGTATTTTACTGGAACAGTGCATAAAGTCTACTTAAAGTCCGCTCAACGTCTACTGCAGTGTACACAAGGTATACGAGCCTTTACTGTGAATGGACTCGCTTACACAGACAGATCAGCTGTGACGCCACCCGAACACGCTACTAAAAAAAAAAAAATCATCCACCCGCACCAAATAGTTTCTCTGATTTATCCGCACCGGACCTCCACGCGATCATCGTTACAATTATTCTAATTCTCAATGGAATATTGAAGCGTAGCGCGGGTTGTGAAATGCACAGCTCTGTATGTAAATAAAAAATAAAATTCACTAGTGGAACGGGACATGTCAGAGCACCTGCTCGTGCACCTCTGCAGAGCGCATATATTCCCCCCCCCCTTCTACAGTGACTCTAGAAAGAGAAAAAAAAGCGCAGAAGCCTTTTTTTTTTTTAATCGTGAGTGACCCGCAATTAATTGGAATGTTATTGGCCCGCCCAACCTGCGGATATATCCGTGGACACTGCGTGTGTGTGCGTGCCGCCTTAAAAAATGTACAACCTCAAAAATAAACAATTTTTCCTGTGTATGCACCATAAATTAAATTTCAAATACATGAAGCATGCTGGAAGCAAATACATGATTGTGTGACACCGGCATTACCCCTAGGCACAGTCCGGATCCAAAATCAATATGTCGACCGCCTTATCCAATATATTGGCATATTTTTACTGCTGTGTTGGAGGTTTTGCACATTATATTTTGCTACCTATCACATATAATTGCTGACTATGAGGTGAATGCAGGTTTTAGTGTTCCAAAAAGCCACACACAGAGACCATAGTGGTGAATTCCGAATGAGCAACATTCTTCAGAGTCACCTGCCACTTTCACCTATATAATGTCGATTCATTTTCAAGAAAAGCATTGCATTAGTGCTGCAATGTCAGGAATGACATTTAGTTTAGACGCTTAGCTGCGGCTGGAGCACAGACGCACTGTTTAAAATGTTATCACGTCTCATTTGCTCAGCATCGGCGTTCTCCGAGAGATACCTTGGCATGCCATTACGGGATGACAGCAGATATCAGGTACGTGTTTACTTCCTCCTCTCGCGTGCCATTGATCTTGTTTAGGACTTTGAAAGCAGCTGTAACATCACTGACACTCCTACAGTTAAGCTCCCACCGTTACTGAATGTCGCTGCTATCAAAGTCGGCGGTAGCGGCGCTTTGCCGTTTCTTCTGACTTCTTTATGCTCTGTAGGATATTGTCACTCATCTCTCTGTGGTAACCGAGCACTCCGGTGTGTTAGATCACATGTCGTTTTGTGAAATGCTGCAAAGGCTTGTCTGGCTCTTTCATGTCTTCCGCACAGAGTAGATGTTTAGTTATCACAGGTGTTTTCTGCGGAGATGAGGAATAGAATAAAGGTTTTTCCAAGCACAGTGTGAATGCCCCACCTGTTTACAGTATAATGTGGCTTTGCATCATATCTTCATCTATAGTGAGGAACCTTAAAGGCACCCAATCCGTTTCTAGGTATATTAAGTAAGTGTTAAGAAATACAGTGTGTTCTCTTAGAAATATAGTGATATCTACTGAGATTTCATTCTGAATCCATTTACTTACTCTTGTACACAAGTGGGGGAAAAAAAACAAAAAACTTGCACCAGGCGTAACCAACAAGAACATAAACATAGCGCATGCCATCTGGTGGTGGTACTGTAGTAAAACACAGATACGGATGAGACGGACCGTGAAAAATCGCTGTTTTGTCAAATTTAAACATTTATTTGTGATTCATGGCATGCGATACCGGTAAAGACACAGTCACACCTAAGCGTTTGGGCCAACATATTTGCTGTAGCCTCTGCTGGCCTTCACCGGTGTTCGCTGATGAACGGCGACCGCGTCCAAAATGTTCAAAATCTTGAAAATATTTTAGCGATTGCCAACGTACCTGTGGCTTCGTTGGACACCGATAGAAAAAGTTAATCTCCGCTACGACCAAGGTAGCCTTCGTTAGCTTCGTTAGCCTTCATTAGTATCTGGTAGGATCCGGTAGCTGAAGTTACTGGTGCGATCGTCAATGCTGGGTGCTGGACAGTGGTGTGTCGAACCCCTCTCCCACACGTTGCAAAAGTTCCCGCTTGTTCTAATGGAGCGCTGGTTAAGGCCAACCTTAGCTGGGCTCACAGTGTGGAATTCCGTGCTGCATTTGAGGCTCGCTACCAAACTCCGGGGATATGATTTTCGCCGACGTGTGGCCACTTTTCTCTCACTTTTCACCGCGTTCACCAGTCGCTGGGGTAAACGTCATAGTGTGACTGCGCCTTAACTAAAGACTCTGTTCATTCTTGTTGCCATGATCATTCGTACTGGTACCATTTCTTTGCTCATCTCAGCCTAGAAAAATTATATAAATAATAAGAGCACAATGTAATGGTTATTTGCTACTCTTTCAAAAACTACAACGAATAAAGAAATCAAAGGCCAACATGTCGAGATTCAATCACGCTTCCATTAGCTCGGCAGCAGAATCTGAATGTTTACGCGGCTTTAGCTCCATCTTCAGTGCACGGCAACTTCATATTCCCCTCCAAGCACTGCTCCAGTTTTATAACTCTTGGAATCAAATGTGGTGTTTTTTCATTTCTTTACACTTGATCTCAGACATTTCTGCTTTTTTATAGGGCTTCCAATCTGTTTTCAACCATTAGAGTCCTTCTCGGTTGCACGTTTTCGCACATGCATAAGATCGTATCTCCGCTCATGCAATCTTGTTATAGCAAACAGACACCCGTGGATTGTGTTTATGAACACATAGATCCAAAGCAGTATGTAAAACAGGTGAATAACAGATACTGAGCCTGCAAGTCGGGATGGTTTCGCTGGGAAACCTTTGCATTAAGCCAAAATGAACTGATAGTGTGAGAAAATGCACATAGTGGGAAGTGACTGGGTACCTTTAATGGGAGCCTGAAGGAAATTTGACTTTTATCATACAAAAACCTGCAATTGGACTGAATGATTACGCTGCTATAGCTTGTATGTAATCAGATGAAAGGTAATACTCACCAGTGTCTTTGATGCAAACACGTCTGGTACGTTTTTATTGCGCTCCTCTGTGCCAGGTAGCAATTTCCCTGCTCTTTCTGATTTTATTGCAGTTCTCCAGCGTGCTGCAGAACGTTCAGGCGCTTAGGGAGCAGACGCTGATGCTGGTGCACGGCACAGCAGATGGTAAGAGAAAATAAATGGTGACAGAATGAAAATACTGTATCTGTGGTGCATCGCTGCCGAGCACAGTGAAGCACGCAATCCCTAAAGGTAATGAAGCAAATGGTTTGTAATCAAAAGATAAAAAGAAAGTGGGTTATCTAAATTCATGCCGGGGTTTCCAGAGGAGGACCATTCAGAGACGAAGCATGTGCTGAGGCATTTCCATCCGTTCGCTGTCTGTTCTGTCAGAGTGCGATTATTTCTTCATTCTTTAGGATTCAGGCTGAATTTTGCTGACGTGTTTTGTTTCTTTTCTTCCAGCTAATGTTCACTTTCAGCACACTGCTGAGCTTGTCAAGAACCTGGTGAAAGTTGGAGCAAACTACTCAATGCAGGTGTGCACCACAGAGACAACGCCGAAGCAAGTAGCCTAGGAGACATCTGTTGAAACAAGGACAGCGATAATAATCCATAAACGCAACTTTGGCGCGATGCCACTTCAGTAACAGTACATTTAGATCTTAAGGTCAAATGTATCAAATCTCTACGAGTCCTGTTGGAGAACAGAAGCTGGCAAATGATAGTTGGAAATCCTCCTGGTTCAAGGTTCACTGGGGAATCGAATGGTTTCACCTTAACGCCAGCTATACATTTTAGATTGGGTTTAGGTTTCCCATGTCTTATTGAAATTAAAGCATTGGAGCCTGTCAATCAGAATTTAGGCAACATTATTGAAGAGACAGAATATCAAAGTCTTTACCTGACAGCCTGACAGACCTGTCAATCACACTGCTGAACACACCTCTTTATAGAACTTAATATTTTGTGAAAGTATTGGTTTCAAAATTCATTCATAATTTTCTATACCCGCTTAATCCAATTAAGGGTCACGGTGGGTGCTGGAGCCTATCCCAGCGCTCACTGGGCGAGAGGCGGGGTACACCCTGGACAGGCTGCCAGTCCATTGCAGGGCCACATATGGACAGACAAACACATTCACACTCTCACTCACACCTATGGTCAAGTTAGAGTCACCAGTTCACCAAACCTGCATGTCTTTGGAAGTGGGAGGAAGCCGGAGCACCAGGAGGGAACCCACGCAAACACGGGGAGAACATGCAAACTCCACACAGAAAGGACCAGGTCGGAAGCGAACCTGGGACATATTATGATGGGAAAACGAGGCTTCATGAAGAATTTGGCTTTTTTTTTCTGAGCCCACTACATGGCAGTATCTATTCAAAAAAGAGTTCCAAGGACATTGAAGTGCATTGTGCTTTGAGTTCTTTTCTGAAAAGACCCTGCCATCTAGTGGGCTAAGAAAAAATGCCAAATGCTTCATGATGGCTCGTTTTCCCGTCACTACTAACCACCAAGCCACCATGCCGCCCGGTTTCAAAATTGTGAGGAAGAATAACAGTTTTGATGCAGTTCGGACAAATGAAACTATAACCTCCTCAAACAAGGATATTTTTGGGCAAAGTCTGTTGGAATTCTTTGTGAGTGCCCCCTCCCACCAACAAAAGATAATAATAATAATAATACATTTTATTTAAAGGC
>OMMV01075739.1:0-10092 GCA_900302635.1 Chatrabus melanurus
AGGACCAGGCTACAAATCCACCCCTCTCTGAAACACTTACAGTACTGTGCAAAAGTTTTAGGAATATTAAATATGTCAAATTTTTTTTTAAATAAAGGGAAGCTGTTAAATAGTTCATATTTATGAATAAATATGTAAAATGTTTGACTACTGAATCTCACCTCTAAAAATAATTAATAATTTCTTTTAGGTGATAAAATAAGGCTGTGTTAAATCAGGTTATTTTTAAAATAATTTTGTTATTGATTGATCATCAGCAACTGTCTTTGTGCTGTCAAGTACTAGGCAGTACAGCCACAAGGAAATCAATTTTTTGTGTGTTTTTGCTTTTTAAAATGAGGTTTGTAAATTAGTAATTGATTGGTTACTTTAATGAAAAAGAAAATGTAATAATGTCATATTTTATTTGTTTCATTTTTTTGAGGGGATTGGGGATTTCACATGATTTTCTGTTGACGATGATGCCTGGGGGCATTTGTTTGTTTGTTTTAATCAAAAAATGGGGTGTCTAAAACTTTGCACAGTACTGTAGATGATGATGATGCTAAAGAATGATCTGTGGTGGAATGTTCGCTAGTTGGGGTGCAGGAGCCAAACATTCTGCCTGGATAATTTAACAAACTGCCTTTTCATCCACAAACTACATAATGATCAAGTGAAACTAGTTTAACTCAACAGCTTGTCACTGATGACGCACCACCAAATAACACAAACCAAAGTTTAGAACTGAGCGGAAATTAACACATACAACTCCTATCCGAACCTGGAAGTGAAAACATTCATTTTTAATAACACAGACCCGTTTCAAAAGTAGCCTGAGCTAAATGAAATCTGGATGGAAATAGTTTGGGGCTAAATGCAACTGGTTTAAAATGCAGAACAGAACAAGAACAGTGAACAGAACTAGATCCAAAATCTACCACTCCAAGCAACAGAGCCGCTTCATAAGGAGCTGCTCCTTAAAAAGCAGCAGCTTTACATTGATTCCAACTCCTAATTAATTAGTCAACTTTAACAAATATTGTAGAGCAAGAAAGAATGATCACATATGAAGAAGACAATGTATCTAAGAGAGTGAGGTAGATTGCACACATTTCCTCCTCTCCTCTTTTGCAGCATTATCTTAATTTTCTGATCCTACTGAAGATGAGAACAATTTACAATTAGGGAAAGCTTCGCTAAATATCCTTCTTTTTGAAGACGGCCCCTGGTACATTGCTGCTAATCATTTAGCTCATCTTTCTGGGTCTGAATGAAATTTGCCTTTCTTTTGCTTTTGCTGATTGGTGCAGGCACATGCTAAACATGAACCTAGTATGTGTCCTTTGAGCCACAAGGTTCAAATTGATCAAATATTTTTGAACAGGATAAATGATTTGCTCTGAAGTATCTGTTGATGGGCAATTCTACAGTAACGGAATCACAATGACAGCAAAATCTGGCCATATTTTAGTTTACCATTAAAAATTTGCTCTGATTGTAATTCTGTTACCGTAGAATTATCTAGATGTTGTTGATAAGACCTCTGCTGCCCTCTGCAGCTGCTCTGTTGTCTGTACAATCAAGTGCTTGGGTCTGTTTTAAGCCATATCCCTCCTAAATGTCAGTTTCAGGAGTTGGATGAGAATCTTTGATTTTTGGCTTGATATGAATTTTTATGACACAAAGTGGAAGGGGTTTCTGATCCAAACAGTTTAGATGACTTTCTAAGATAATCCCTGAACTGATCTGAATACATGAACATCACCAAAATTTGGACATGGCACAAATTCATTGATTAGTGATTTTTGACAAGATTACATTGACTAACACTGCTGTTGTACTTGTTTACTGCAGTCCAGTGCTCTCCGGGGCACTACTACGACACTAGTACACACCGATGCATACGCTGTTCCATGGGCACGTATCAGGGGGAGTTTGGCCAGAACTACTGCACCGCCTGTCCTGGTAACACCACCACTGACTTTGATGGCTCCACTAACATCATGCAGTGTAAAAGTATGTATATCTGCACAGTACATTCAGCTCATGCAAACAAAGCAAATGAAACAGCAGCATTCTGAGGTCCACTTCCAGAGTATCCACAATGCAGCAGCCAGAAGGAAAACATTTCTGTCACTTCCACAGACCGACAGTGTGGAGGAGAGCTGGGAGATTTCACTGGCTACATCGAGTCCCCAAATTACCCGGGGAACTACCCAGCTAACATTGAGTGCACCTGGACTATCAACCCACCGCCCAAACGCAAGATTCTGATTGTCGTCCCAGAAATCTACCTGCCAATTGAAGATGAGTGCGGAGACTACTTAGTGATGAGAAAAAGCGGTGAGTCTTAGCTGTCGGTGGTGTGTCTTTTGTTTAACAATTTTGTTGGGCCAAAATGGTGTTAAAATATCCATATTGTGGTTTGACAGCTCTCTCCAACTCTGTGACAACCTACGAGACATGTCAGACATACGAACGTCCCATCGCATTCACCTCCCGCTCCAAGAGGCTTTGGATACAGTTCAAGTCCAACGAGGGCAACAGTGGCAAAGGCTTCCAGGTCCCATATGTGACGTATGATGGTAATGAGATGGGGTGCAATATATAGTGTTGTTTTATGTGTTTTGCAGATTTGATTTGATTGTTCATGCTAAAGAGCTGTTTTTTTTGTCTGTATGTTTGCTACATTTCAGAGGACTACCAAGAACTGATAGAGGATATAGTGCGGGATGGAAGATTATACGCATCAGAGAATCACCAGGAAATTCTCAAGGTAAATAGTTCATACTTAGGGGTGTAACCAAACAGTCAGCTAAGAATCAATACCATTGTAATCCTCAGTGTGGAATTGTGTTCTTTAGACTCCATGACAGCAGTTCTGCTGTAGTAGTTGTTGATGAAGTGTTGTAGGTTCTACAGTTTATGGTCTAAAAGTATTATTCAGAGAATATGGCATTATTAAACTGTTTTACTAATTTAATTTACTTGGTACCACAATTAATTTTTTCAGCTTCATGATGCATATAGCTGGATTTTTTTTGTATTGAGATTTCTGCCACAATATTTTACACCACTACTATATTTAAACATCTCGTTTTCACATATACTAATCAAAACGTCCAACACAACACTTCGGATGTGATCTTTACATGATATTCTTACAAATTTAGTATAACTTGGTACAGTTAATTTGAAATCCAAAGCTTGGGTTCAAGTTTCATACTTAAAAAGGCCATTTGTGTGTCCATAGATGTGTTGGGCTTAAAATAAGGTGTGGTCAGGCACAGTGCTGGTGCATTGCTGTTGTGAGGCAGCAGAAGGCGATTGCACCATAGACCCCCAAAAACCTGGTCTAAAGTCGAGGGCAGACATTTCCTGCTATTTATACGGTACAATATTCAGACATTTATTCATTCAGACATTATTCAGATATTAAATAAGTTGGTTCACAGCATGCATATACTCTGCTTATAAACACAACAAAATTGAATTGAGAACAACAACTAAACAAAATAAACGTTAACACAAATGGAAAAAAAACAACTTCACTTTACTGCTTCACCTCAGGGAGCTTTGGTGGGTGCACAAAGATCCATTAACTCATCAGAAAACCTCCCAGTGGAGTCCGTTGTCAAAATAGCAGTGCACCAGGTTCCAGCGCACTCCGGCTCCTAAAGGGGATGACAAATGAAAATCTGACTGGTTTTTTTATGTGCTGCCAAAACCGCACCCATGACTACTTAAATGACTAAATACAACCCCTTTGTGTCGTGCTTTGCACACAGATTAGACTTCCTGTAAATAGTAAAGTGGGCTTGGACATGCCCCAAATGCACTTGCACGATGCGCTTTAGACCTTGCGCTATTGATCATCAGGATAGAGCCCACAGTGTGCTTCTGAAGCAATAATCTGAGTCACTTTCCCAAACCAGCTTCCTGCAGCCTGATTTCAGCCATTGTGATGTCTCATAACAGACGTTATGTCGTAGTTGCTGGAAGTGGACATAGTGGTGTTGCTGAGGTTTAGTAACCCATGTTCTGCAGGCATCATGTTGGTCATTTGTATCAACTCCACAACATCTGGACACAATGATATGGAGTGCTTACGCAACCTGCCGCTGTGACATTTTGCTAAAGAACATGACAATTGTCCTTTTGCTTTCGTTTGGATGTAACCATACCATCTGTGGAACTTAAATCAAGTTGATGCTAACCATTATTTAATGTGCTTATGGTTATTTATTTATCATATTCCAGAAAGATTGGCTAATGAGCAATACACAAATAGTATTGAACCATTAAACTGTGCACACTGTGAAATCTACACAACCTATTTTAATACTGTTAGGAAGTCATTTTGCAGTTATCAAGCACATTTGGATCCAATAAGCAAGTAGTGCCCTCTTTTGGTGAATTGTAGAAATACAGGCTGCTGCCTGTTGCCTCATCGAGTGGTTCCCAAACTGTAGGGCGGGTCTCCCTTTGGGGGTGTTTACTGATTTATGAAGCACTAGTTTGTGTGAAATACCGTTGCTGTCTCCTAATGTTATTAATTTTGTTTTTCATTAGGACAAAAAGCTCATGAAGGCGCTGTTTGATGTTCTGGCCCATCCACAGAACTTCTTCAACTATACAGCACAAGAGTCCAGAGAAATGTTCCCCAAATCCTTCATCCGGTTCTTGCGTTCCAAAGTGCTGAGGTTCCTTCGACCTTAGGATCGGCCAGTTGTCTCCCAATTTGTGGACATCTCATGACAAACTTGTTTTATTGACTGACCAGTTCAGTCATCTGTTTTCACATGGGCCGCACACATGATTAAACCAATCCAAAAGAGAAAGTAGACCAGCAAAGCAAGCGGCTTTTAACTGAATCATTAAAAGGGACAAATGGTGGCTGATGACGTGGTACAGAGCATTAGCCTCCGTGGACATCTTCAGACAGGAATCAATATGATTATGATTGTTTTCAAGCTTTGGGCAAAACTGAGAAATTTGTCTTTATTGTCACATACAGTAACTGCAGTCACATATTTGACTATTGCTAAATACATTAAGTCATGATGACAAATCTACACGGTTAACAGCATATAAAATATGGTAGCTAACTGAGGTACGTGCTGAATGTCGGTGACACTGTATATAGTTCCTACTTTGACAGCTGAATTGTTGACAGAAATACTGTTCAACTGTTTAGCCCAAGCATGGCCATTGTTGGGATCATTATGACACTACTAAGGAAGACGTGGCAACATGAAAGCATTTATTTTAATCCATATTTTGTATATGATGTAAAAAGATTGTTTGTGTATTGTAGCAACTGAATTTTTAACCCTGAAGAGCTCATGTACTCGATGTTTCAAGGTTTCTGAGTACGACTGTCCTGAAAACCTCATATTAAAGGCTGTAGCTTTTCACCTTCATGAAACATCAACTGTTCTATCAAAACAAAATCTCTATATGTCTATTTACATATTTGTTGTTGTTGTTGTTGTTTTGAATCAAAAGCCAAACACAACTGTTTACTCTGCAGACCTTCAGTGAATCCAGGACATGGACTGATATGATCTAACAAACCGTGACATGAGGTCAGAATGTTTGAAATGAAAAGTGCTGTAAAATAGAATTGAACTCTTTGGTTATCTTAGTACATGGTACATGTATATTTTTAAAATCATTTTGTACATCTAATGTGCTGTAAATAAAGATAGGAAACTGATCTCTGTGTTTTGTATTATTGGAAGCTAAAGTATTAAAAATTGAGTGAGAGAGCAGATAGGAGAAAGTCAAAAGAGAGACCATGTCATTGTTCGGGTTCTACAGTACAAAAGGAAAACAATTGATGCCCTTCCAGAAAGTCTCTTAAAAGTGAAGCAGCAGATGTGAGTCTTACTGAGGCAGAGACAAAAACTGTTTCAAAAAATGAGATATTGGCCTGAGGTTATTGTGAGTACCATATGTAGTGCTGTCATTTTTGGGTTTTTTGCTCTGTGACCTTGGAAAGTAGGTCAACGTCACTCATCATCGAACTCATCCAAGACCTGTATGGGATGCATCTGTGGTACAAAATTTAGTGGCCGTGCATTGAATGTATGGAAAGTATTTGCAAGTACCGTTATTTTTGTTTTTTTTTTGCTCTGTGACCTTGGAAAGTAGGTCAAGGTCACTCATCATCAAACTCTTCCAAGACCTCCATGGGATGCATCTGTGGTACAAATTTGGTGGCTGTGCACTCAACCCATCAAGAGTTATTGCAAGTATTGCATTTCACCCGGACACACGCACGCATGGACAGCATTTCGATTTCGATTTTTTTTTGGAGTATCTCAGGAACTACTTATGGCAGAGAGTTGATGTTTGGGTCATATGAAAGGCCTTCCAGGCAATGTTGATTTGGTTGCTCGGGTAAACAATGTTTGCCAGGGAAACATTCTTTTTGAATATTTCAGGAACTACTTATGATACACTTGATGTTTAGCTCATATGAACGTTATTGTATATTGACTAAGTAATAAAAAAGGATTGTTTTGCTTCTGTGAAAAAAAGGTTGATTCATAATTCTTCCACCCTGGGACATCCCACCTGCAGGGCTTTACGCACTGCTGCTTCTAGTTTTTTTACAATCCTTAATTCTGAGGAAATTGTTTTTACGCTGTGCTGATAATTAAATAAAAATTGTAATTAAAAAAAAAAACTCAAACTTTTTTCTTTTTAAATCAGCCGCCCGACACGAAACGGTCGTTCTATCACCGCCCGCGCGGGACATCCCACAATCGAGCACACTCTGTCAGCCAGCCGGAAGTCCCGTGTCAGCTGATCTGGTGGATGTGTTTGGCTGTTGTATGGCTAACCACACCGTTAGCGTTGTTTTTGGAATTAATTGAAAGCTTGTGACAGTAAATTTCAGCGACAGGCTGTGAATATGAAGTGTGCATTAGCTGTCGAGTTTTTCTCTTTCGCGTGTGTTGTGTTTTTGTTACCAGTAACGGCGAAGGTAAGCTTAATGCTAACTAGCCTGGCTCGCTATTTTGAGGAAATGTCGACGCAAACAGATATAGGCTCACTTTTAATCGAGCATTTGAGAAATATCTTTGAGAATAACTACGTAACAGTTGATTGGCTGCAATTAAGTCTCCTTTTTACTCTTAAAAACCTTACTGACACTTGCTATTTTTTTGGTCAAACATAGTTAACGCTAAATGAATGTAGACCTGTTTTTGTTTTTAATCATGACTTGATCTCTTCCAGAATTCTGAAGACATTCGCTGCAAATGCACCTGCCCTCCATACAGAGAAACCAAAGGACACATCTACAAAAAGAATGTTTCTCTCGAAGATTGGTAGGTTAATTAAGACTCCTCAATTTGAGCTAACACATCACATGATGTTTAATCACATGATGTTTAATCACATGATGTTTAATCACATGATGTTGACCTCATCAACGCAACTCCTTCTAAACCTTTAGTAGATTTCAACGAAATAATCCATCTGGCAGGAATATCAAGGTGCCGATTAAAGATTAGGCACAAGGCAGTGGATGCTGATCCAGCAGCCGAATCTCTCTGTGAGCGCTAAAGGTTCGGCAGCTGAACCCCGAGCCCTGACCTTGCAAGTTTCATCGATCGGTAATTGAATCTTGACTGGACATTCTTGCCTAAATCTGTGTTGATTTTGGGCGAGCTCCATTACCTCAGTTCTTATATTTCCTACCTTTGTCAATGCAGGCATCCATCAGGCAGTCGTAGTGCAACTCAGCTGGTGCTTTGTTAGCTATCTTGGGCGTCCGTTTAGCTGCTGCCTGTAAAGTTCTCGAGTCGGAGATATACAGCTGTACATGTTCACTCGTCTGATATTGATCGATTGCCTCTTTTAACTCTGTAAATGTTGGAAAAGTAGCTCCAACACGGAGTTTGCTTCCATCGTGCTACAAGACTGCCGGACCTTTATCACTCACGTATAGATTCAGCTGCCGGATCAACATCCACTTCATAAACAGTATTGCACCTGTGTGCCTTGGAGTGGTCACAACAAAAGGCCACTTTAAGATGTGGTGTTTTATCACACAATGTAATGCCATAGATGTCACAATTTTGAGTTTTGAATGCAGTTGGCATGCTGACCGTAGAAATGTCCACCATAAACTGCCCGCAGCGTCCCTACAGAGAATTTGTCAGTACATCCAACAGTCCTCCCAACTGCAGACCAAGTGTAACCATGTCAGCCCAGGACTGCTGTCACGTAGTGAACATGTACCCATTCTGAGCATGTATTTTAGGCTACTGCGCATGTGCGAAAATTGTGGGGGAAACGCAGAACGTTAAAAGTACGTTCTCAGTATATCCTGTTCTGAATTTACCACACGCTCTGCAAGATAATACGTGTGACAGACGATATTGAGTACAGATGAATTTAGAGTTGCTTTGAACAGCTTCTTGTAACTGTCAGCCAAATGCTCTGCATTGAAGTCCACCCGAGTCCTTTGCTCGGTCACCTGTTTTATTCACTGAGTCATATTGTTGCATTTGAGTTTACACAAGTGCACATTTTTGAGTGGCCTTTTATTGTGACCAGTTGAAGACACGTGCAATAATCATGTTGTTTAATCACCATCTTGATATGCCACACCAGCCAGGCGGAAGGATTGTCCTGGCAAAGGTGAAATGCTCACTAACGCAGATTTTAACAAATTTGTGAACAAAATATGAAAGAAATAAGCCTTTTGTGTGCATAGAAGAAGGCCCAATCCTGTCCCCCCCTAAGTTCTGACCCCTGAACCCTCACAGAATTAAATGGCCTCTTTAGTGCAAGAGGATGCAAGGTTTCAACACAGTATGAATAGGAATTGGACATATCACGTTCTCTTAGCCCTCATCAGTACACATCATGAAACTTGCTAATCTGTACACCTGGGGTCCATGCGGACCCCACCAGAACTTGTTTAAGTTTTTTTTAAATTTTATTTAGGCCATTCTTGCAGATATCTGTAATATAACCAGATAGGGTCACTTTGTAACTATTTTGGAAAAAAAGACTATTGCGTATCTGGCTAATAAATTACATTTCATTTTCAAAGAGTTTTGAGATTTTTTTTTTTCTCTTTTTCAAAAACGACTTTTCAAAACAAAAATTCAGTACCTACCCTGACTCCCTGCACTTGCTCTGATGCAATTATCCTGCATGAAAAAAAAAATTATGGAGCCCACAGTATTTAATCAAATTGGATAAAAATAAGTGAAACTGAAAAAATATATCAAAAAATATGCTGCTGGGGTCTGCTTGGACCCCAGGTGTACTGATTAGGGTTACTGATGTCTTGTTGCTTTCTGTTGTGTATGCAAAAATTATTTAGGCCTACTTGTAAGATTTATAAAGTAATTGTAGAGCAGGTAGCTCAGTGACTAAGGAGCTGGTCTGCCAATATGTAGACCTGGGTTCGAATCACGCTCATGCTACCTGTCTGTGTCCTTGGACAAGATTCATAATCTGCATTGTCTCAGCACACCCAGCTGTAAATGAGTACTGGCCTTGGCTGGGGAAGTAAATGTGAGGCGTCATTGTTATGTGCTTTGAGCATCTGCTAGATGGAAAAGTGCTATAGAAATGCAGTCCATTTATTTAATTGCATATAAGATTTTTATCCATTTGGATTACGGTTTTAACAAACTGAGCTTAATCTGAGGCATATTTATCAATTTAAACTGGTTCATACAGCGGGGAAAATAAGTATCGAACGCGTCAACATTTTTCTCAGTAAATATATTTCTGATGGGGCTGTTGACATGAAATTTTCACCAGATGTTGGTAACAACCCAATTAATCCACACATACAAAGAAATCTAAACATATATGTCCATAAATTAAGTTATGTGTAATAAAGTGGAATGGCATAAGGAAAAAGTATTGAACACGCTTACTGAAATTTATTTAATACTTAGTAGAAAAGCCTTTTTTTGGTAATGACAGCTTCAAGATGCCTCCTGTATGGAGAAACTAGTCGCATGCATTGCTCAGGTGTGATTTTGGCCCATTCTTCCACACAACTGCCTACATTAAAATATAATACTAATGGATGGAAATCTTATATGCAATTAAAATACATAAATCTTA
>OMMV01075815.1:2600-13806 GCA_900302635.1 Chatrabus melanurus
TGTTCACTAATTACTGCATATTCAGCGTTGGCATTTTGGATTCTGATTGGTAAAGGCGCAATCTCACCTTGACGTTTGGGCCAACGTAGACAAACGTATTTGCAAACGTTGGTGTCCGCTGGCCTCCGCTAGCCTCTGCCGGTCTACGCTGATGAACGTCGACGGCGTCCAAAAGTTTTCAACATGTTTAAAATTTCTCAGCGTTTGCAGACATACCTCTGGCTACGTTGGAGACCGTTAGTGGTTAGCACTGTTGGCTTCTCAGCGAGAAGGTCCCGAGTTCGCTTCCAACCTGGTCTGGTCCTTTCTGTGTGGAGTTTGCATGTTCTCCCGTGTTTGCGTGGGTTCCCTCCGGGTGCTCCGGCTTCCTTCCACCTCCAAAGACATGCAGGTTCGGTGAATTGGAACCTCTGTTCTCTATTTTTCATAACTAAACCACAAATCATTGGCATCAAAGAGATCAGTTTGATTTATAATATCTTTACCAACCCAATTTAGTTTTAAGATGGTGTGATGTTTGACATTGAAATGCTTTTATTGTAACATATATTTAGGACATATAGGTATGAGCCTTAGCGTTACAGATTTTACTTACTGCCTGCAGCAACAACCACAACAAATGGGTACAGGCTGGAATGAGTTTGTGTCAAATGAACAGTTGTGTATACATGCATTGTGAGGAAATGTCAGCTACGACACTTTGGCCATGTGGTGCGTTTCTTTGGGCATGATCCGCCCCGTAAGTGCCTCAGTGTTGAGGACCCCAGCGGCTGGAGAAGGCCAAGGTGACGTCCATGTTTCACCTGGCTGCAACAGATAGATGGCTGCTTCCAAGAGGTGGAGATGGACTGATTGCCTGCCTGGGTGGTTGTCATCCAGGACCCAAGGCGATTCTGTAGTGTGGTGGATGTCGCAGTGCACATGCTCCCAGACCTGGCCTGACCTGACCTGCAGCAACGAACCTGAAAACCTTAGAGCTGTCCACAGCAGCTGTTGGCTCAGTCCCGTTACCTTTCTATTTTGAAAGTGTATTTTATCTTGATCAGTCAGAAGGAAAATCCTGTAGACTGTACTCCACAGGTACAACAGAACCAAAATCAATAGTGTTTGACTTTGTCATCTTTACCTTCAGCTCTTCAGAGACATTGGATGCCCCTGTGGACAATAACCGTGTGCTTGTCAGTGTCCCATCAGCTCTTCATTCCCATAAGCCCTCACTCTCAGGTAAGTATTCCCACAGTTTTTCTGAATTGCAAATCATAGCATGCCGTATTTTCTGAATGCAGTTGTTAAATACTGCGTGCATTTGATTGGACCACTAGAGGGCAATGCAGCATCACCAGTGATTATTACATTTGTATGCAACTTCACTGAAGCGCTCCAAATCCTAGACAGCCTGCTAATATGCAATCACATATGTTTGAAATCTGAGTAATTTCTCCAGGCATTGTAGCTGTAATTTAAAATGTGCCATTTTCATTTTGCTCCATCAGAAGAGGACGATGGCTGGTAGGTGCAAAAACATGCTATAATGTGTTTATGTATGACAAACTAACTTAAGTAATAACTGATTGGCTTCTTAGTATGTAGCATGATGTGCTTTATCATCTGCTTTTCAACTGCATAGAAAGTTGGCATCATCTTCTGCGAGGGTCTCTATTCTACTGTTTCAAACTAGAGCACGTTAAACTTCAATCTTCAAACTTCTGAAGTTTAGATATATCCATTTCTGTATGTCTGCTTTGCGTTGGCTGTTATTGAGATGTGACACCAACAGGGATGTTAATCAATGTAAGACCTTGACAGTGAATACGCAGAGGCTACGCATAAGACAGGATTGACGTCAGTTCTCTTGCTTTCAGGGGAATTCACTCCATTGCGCTGTATGGAGAGCAAAATGCAGACCGTGTTTAAAAACACTTCAGCTGCTCAAAAAGGTCCCACCGAGTCCAAGTGGCTCGATAATTCCACAATACATTTATTTGAATCATCGTGATACCATTGTAGAAATGTGACGCCATAAAGATGAAGCAGATTAGGATGTACAGTCAGGTTCATATGTATTTGGATAGTGACACAATTTGTGTGATTTTGCCTCTGCACAGCACCACAATGGAGTCGAAATGACACAATCACGATGTGATTGTTGTGTAGACTTTTACCTTTAATTCAAGGGGTTCAACAAAGATATCGCATTAAGGTATTGAGTTTCTGTTTTTAATGCAGTCCCTCCATTTTAAGATCCCATAAGTAAGTGGACAAAGTCATCAAAGTCATGGACACAAATCATCAATTTTACAGCCAGTTTTCTTTAGACAAGTCAGGGGATGAACGTGAACATTTCCAAGTCACTGAATATGTCTTAGACTGTGTCTGGAGTAGGCAGTTCTCAAAACATGAGTGACCATGCAATGAGGCGAGTAGTGAGGGAAGCCACCAAGACCTCCATGGCAACTCAGAAGGAGTCGAAGGGGGCGCTCGTGGCTGAGGGGTTAAGGCGCTTTCCACATATTGAGGAATGCGGTTTTCAGCATCCCTAGTTTCGAGTTCTTTATATCTATATATATAGATCTATATATATTTATATATATAGATCTATATATAATATATATAGATCTATATATATACACTGTAACTCTTTCAGAGTTGTCCTGGGTGTCTTGGTGGTCTCCCTCACTAGTCTTCTTCCACAGTCACTCAGTTTTTGAGAACTGCCTACTCCAGACAGATTTACCATGCAGTATGATACCGTGTTTATTTCCTAATGACTGATGTGAATGAAGTCCAAGACATATTCAGTGACTTGGAAATGTTCACGTATTCATCCCCTGACTTGTCTAAAGAAAACTGGCTATAAACGTGATGCTTTGTATAACAATAATTCTTATATATATTTTGTCCAATTAATTATGAGCTCTGAAAATGGAGCAACTGTGTATAAAAATGGCTAAAATGATCCTTAAATTAAATCTAAAACTACACTATAAGCACGTCTTGGTTGTTTCATTTCAGGTCCACTGAATGCAGAGGGAAAATGAGACAAAGTTGTCATTGTCCAAATACTTATGGACCTGGCTGTGTATTTTGTGTGTGTGTAAGACGTTTGGGCTGGTAGAGCCAGTGGGCAGCCTCGATGGTGTGAAGCCATGACCCTTGAGCCTGCAGTGCTGAGAATCCCTGACCCAGTTCTGTTCGCCTCTCAGATGGTGTGTCTGTCAGTGACATTCATGGTCTCATGGTTGCTATGGAGAGATAAGGGACACCGTTACTGTACTATGGATACAACGCATCCTCGCCAGATGGTCAGACTCTAGAAAAAAGTGTTTGTGCTTCTCTGAAAGTAGATAACAAGAAGTGTGTATGTGTGCGCGTGTTTATTAATTTGTGCCTCTTAATGACAACAGTTGTGACAAATTGATCCTCTAACCATATTGATATTGTACTTTATAGTTAATTAGCTGTTTTTAATATCCATCTCGTGCACAGGCACACTTTTGTGGGTTAATGTATTTTAAATTGTGAAATGAATTTGTGCACAGGATCTTCAGTGCACCAGTGTTAAGCATGCATGTACATGCTTAACACTGGTGCATGTACATTCACACGTACATGTTCAACTGAAGATTAAAGTAAATATCTAATTAGCCAATCACATGTCAGAAACTCAGTGCATTTAGTAGGGGTGTGCCAGTCCGATATTTTGGATTGGTATCGATCTGATATTGGTGAAAATGATTGGATCAGATATTGGATATTCAAAAAAAAAAAGTCTTCTCTTACACATCTGAGTCATGATGTGGGCTATGTATGTTTTCCTTCTGGGGAGTAGAATATTTGTTTGACAGTTTGAATTGTTTTGTTGGACGGCTAGGTTAGTAAATTACATCCAGGTAAATGCATTTAGTAACAGATTACCGTATTTTCCGGACAATAAGTCACACCGGAGTATTAGTATAGTTGTCCAAAAATGTGTCATGGAGAGGAACAAAACATATGCTGCATCAGTGTATAAGTCACAGCTATGTTTGAAACGTGGTGCTACCACTTCATGCAACAAGAAGCAAAATGAATTCAGTTTGTGCATTATTTATTTATAACACAAACACTGTGTTAGCGAGCAGAAGCTAACGAGCTAATTTATGTTATTATACGAGGCACAAATTGCAAGTAAACTGCTTCTTGTCACCACTGAATAGACGGTATAGGTGAGGTAAACGTGCAGTGTAATTAAACGTCTGAAAACTCATTGCATTATTTACATAAACACGGCGTTAGCAGTCAGAAGCTAACGAGCTAATTTATGTTATTATACGAGGCACAAATTGCAAGTAAACTGCTTCTTTTGGCCACTGAACAGATGATCATAGGTAAGTTAAACATGCAATGTAATTAAACATTTGAAAACTTGGCGCGTTATTTATTTATAATGCAAACACCGCGTTAGTGATCAGAAGCTAACAAGCTAATTAATGTTATTGTATGATGCACAAAACGTGAGTAAACAGCTTCTTGTCACCACTGAACAGACGATAGGTCAGTTAAACGTGCAGTGTAATTAAACGTTTGAAAACTTGGCGCATTATTTACTTATTTACTAGATTTGGCTTGCTGACCTGCCATTGCTGTTCTTGTTGTCTCACACAGTCCAAACAAGTGTTGTGCTGAGAAGTATAAAAGTTACATTCATACTTTTTTTAAATTTTAGAACGTGGTCCTTCAGTTTGAGAGCATTATTTCTTAAATTTACTCATTCTGTAAGACCCAGAACATCTCGCTCATTCAGATCTTCTTCTTGTTTGACGGTGGTTGGCATATAGCTTAAAATGCATTCCCGCCACCTTCTGCTCTAGAGAGTGACTCACAGTACCTCGTTCAGTATACAGCTTGTCACGTGTGTAGACGGTGCCATCTTGTGGCCATACATATCAATGCAATATTTTTCCATATAAAAGTCACAGGACCTCTCCAACTAGTCAAAAAACTGCGACTTATAGTTCAGAAAATACGGTGGTTGTTTTAATACAGGGAAAAAGGTGTGGGATTGGTATCGTATTGGCAGATGCTGAAGGTTCCAGTCATCGCCGTGGCTATCCCTCGGGATTCGAGGATGAAGGTCCCCTAATCTTTGGTGGTCTGGTGGACACTGAGATGGCTGAAGAGTCCCAGTTTTGTTGCACACTATTTCTGACATATGTTGCAAGTGGTCATGGTGGGAAGTTTTGGGCAGTCTGGGTCTCTTTGTCACTCCTTCCGCTTTCTCCTTTTCTCCTCAATGTTGCTCATCTGCGCCTTCTCAAAACTTTCTGTTCCTGCATGAATTGACCCTCTCTAGTTAGCACAGTCTTTAGCTTGCTCTTCCCAGGTCTTCCAGTCGGTCTGCTTTCCTTCACTCAGTTGGGAGTAGAAAACTTGTTTTGGGTGTTGGCTGTCATCCATCCTGACAATGTGGCTCACCCACCGCAATTAATTCTTGATGATGATAGACTTGATACTCTGTTGTTTCGCTTCAGCCAGGATGCTAATGTTTGTGCGGTTATCCTCCCAGCCAATTCGGAGGATGTTCCTTACGCAGTGTTGATAGAATCACTCCAGCGTCTTCAGATGGCGGCGGTACGTTGTCCAGGTCTCGGATCCGTACAAGAGGGTTGGAATGACAATGGCTCCGTACACAAGGATTTTTGTTTCGTTGCAGAGGTTTCTATTTTGGAATACGTGGGTACGAAGTCAGCCGAAGGAAGTTCCTGCACATTTGAGACTATGTTGTATCTCATCATTGATGCTGGTGTTTGATGACACGTGCCTGCCCAGGTATGGAAAGTGGCTCAGGACCTGTCCGTTGAGTTTTATAGCAGGAGCTTTTGGGTGAATCTCGAGAGGAGGTGGTTGTATTGGTACAAGATTTGAGTTTTCTTCAGGTTGATGTGCAGACCAAGCTTGGTGTAGGTTTCGTCAAAGGTTTCGAGAATCTTCTGAAGTCCGCCCTCTGTGTGGGATGCCACGCTGTTATCGTCGGCGTATTGGAAGTCCAGCAGGGGGGTGGTGCTCATTTTGTTCTTGAACATCAGCCGACTGAGGTTGAAGACTTTCCCATCAGTTCTGTAAACGATGTTGATTCTGGGTAGTAATTTCTCTTTGACCAGGTGCATGATGGTGGTAACAAAAACAGTGAACAACGTTGGGGCGGCGACACAGCCCTGTTTTATTCCAGATTTGAGCTTGAAGGTTTCAGTCTTTGCCCCATTCACCAGAACCATGGCAGACATGTCGTCATGAAGAAGTGTGAGGACTTTGATGAATTTTTCTGGACAGCCAGCTTTGATCAGGATCTTCCACAGGAGGGGATGTGACATGCTGTCAAAAGCCTTGAAGAGGTCTATGAAGGCCATGTACAGTGGTTGATGTTGTTCGCGGCACTTTTCCTGCAGTTGGCGGACAGTGAAGATCATGTCTGTCATTCCCCTTGATGATGGGAAGCCACTTTGGGTCTCGGGCAGGATGGTTTCTGTGACTGGCTTGAGACGGTTGTTAGCGATGCGTGCCAGGACCTTTCCTGCGATGGACAGCAAGGAGATCCCACAGTAGTTCCCACAGTCAGACTTGTCTCCTTTTAATTTGTAGATGGTGGCAATCATTGCGTCTCTCTAGTCAGTTGGGATGACCTCTTGGATCCAGATCTTGGCGATGAGCTAGTGTAGCTGTTGCTGGAGCAGAGTCCCTCTTTCTGTGAAGATCTCAGCAGGGATGTTATCAATGCCGGAGGCTTCGTTGTTTTTCAGCACTTTAATGGCAAGGCAGGTCTCCTCGAGGCTAGGGGTCCGACTGAGATCGTCGATGGTGTCTTGATTGGGCAAATGACTGAGTACATCTTCTTCATCGATGGTCAGATTGGTGTTCAAAAGTTCTTCCAAGTGTTCCTTCCATCTTGTGCTGATGTCATCTTTGGCTTTCAGCAGAGTTAAACCATCCTTGCTTTGTAGAGGTGCTTGACCTTGGTTAGAAGGATCATAGATGGCTTTGGTGTTTAGTGGCGTTGAAGAAGCCTCTAATGTCATTTCTATCAGCAAGCGCTTGGATCTTGGCCGCTTTGTCGACCCACCATTGATTCCTCAGTTTGCGAGTTTCTCTCTGCAGACTCACCTTGCTTTCCTGGTGTCGATATTTCTTCTCTCGAGTTTGGGTCTTTTTGAAGCTCGAGGAATGCTTTCCGCCTTTGGTTTACAAGTTGTTTCAGGACTTGTTCATTCTCATCAAACCAGTCTTGATGTTTCTTATTTTGCTGGCTGAGTGTTTGTTGGCAGGTCATTGTAATTGCAGTCTTCAGTTCATCCCAGTGACTGGGGGCTGAAATGGAGTATTTCGTTGTAAGTTCATTTACAAGGCATTGCGTGAACTCTGCTTTTACTGCTGGATCTTGAAGTTTGGAGATGTGGAACCTTTTGACTGCCTTGCATTGTGCAAGTCTTCTTTTAGCGTGGATGTTGAGCCTAATTTTGGAACAGATAAGACGGTGATCTGTCCAGCAATCATCTGCGCCAGTGAGTGTTTTGGTGTAGAGGACATCTTTTTGGTCTTGAAATCGAACAATGATATAATCAAGCAGGTGCCAGTGCTTTGAGCGGCGATGTTGCCAGGAGACCTTGAACTTCTGTTTTTGTCGAAAGATGGTGTTTGTGATGATCAGGTCATGTTCAGCGCATTTTGTGAGAAGCAGGATGCCGTTGGCGTTGCACTTGCCGATTCCACTTTTCCCAATGGTTCCACTCCAGAGTTGGTGGTCTTTCCTCACCCTTGCGTTGAAATTGCCAAGAAGGATAATCTTGTCATATGGGTGAATTGCGGACAGGATAGAATCCAGTTCGGTGTAAAAAGCTTCCTTCACTTCATCGTCTGCATCGAGTGTTGGAGCGTATGCATGTATCACAGTTGCATGATGTTCAGATGTAAGTTGGAGACGAAGGGTCATCAGCCGTACGTTGATTCCTACTGAAGCTTCTGTCTGTTTTGAGAGGAGGCAGTTCTTTATTGCGAATCCAACGCCGCAGATTCTTCATTCTTCTTCGGGAAGTCCTTTCCAAAAAAAAAAAAGTATCCTCCCTGCTCCTCCCTCAGTTGTCATTGCCCTGCTCTTCGGGTTTCACTCAAGGCAGAAATGTCATGGTTGAATTTCTGTAGCTCGCGGGCTACCGGAGCGGTTCGTCTACCTGGTCGGTCTGAGGTTGAGTTGTCCATCAAAGTTTGCACATTACATGTGCAACATGCTTTCCATGCTTTCATAAACAACATGAAAGCATGGAAAGTTTGTTAATGAATGGTAAATCTGTCTGGAGTTGGCACTCCTCAAAAACTGAGTGTCTGTGCAAGAAGGAGACTATTAAGGGAAGCCACCAAGACACTGATGACAACTCTGAAGTGGTTATAGGCTTTTGTGGCTGTTGTTGGCAAGACTGCAGAGTGAAACTTTTGTCTGTTGTGTCACCAGTTACACAGCTTCATGGGAGAGTGGAACAGAGAAGGACATTGTTCCAGAAAAACAGATATCATCGAGGCTCCAGTCACCCATGTGCCTTCTGGCAAACAGTAAATTAAATTTCATGTCTTCTTTTTAAGAAAATCCTTTTTAAGTCAACCCGACTTAAAAAAAATCCGACACCTTACCAAAATAACAATCTAGGTTTTAATGAAACATGTATACCAGTTTATTACAACAAATGGTACCAAAAATGTTAAAAACAATTTTAAGTTATATTGAAATAAGGCAATCAAGCTTCATGACTGTGAGTTGTGGTTCTCAAACTGTGGGACCTTTTGAGGACCACAGCTCTGGTCATTCTACAAGTTCACAGCACTTTGTTCCAGTTAAGGGCAGCTTATAGTAGTAGTAGTAATAATAATAAACTTTGCAATACACACTTTACAATAAAAATAATAAAATGTGCAATAAAAATAAAGAACCAAAACTTTAGATATAGACAAAATGAAATCATAAAATAATTACAGCAAATGCCAATGGTTAAGAAAAGGCCATACGATAAAAGTGACTTTTAAGAAGAGAGTTAAAGGACACTAAGAGAGCTTGTATTGTAGAATTCTTTAACAGTAGCTTTTTAAATTGTCAGACAAAACCAAGCCACTGTGTTACCTACAGTACTAGAAGAGGAGAAAACCAAATCAGATTGCCAATTAGCTGAAGATCTCATTTAAAAGAAGTCAAGGACAGCAAGGTCGTAAATGGAGAAAGCGTGACAGAACAGCACAACATAGTGGTGATGGACTGAAAGAATAGGACGCATTAGACAACGAGAGGAAGGAATCCCAAGGATAAAGTGGTGAAAATGGAAAGAGAAAGATTTGAAGAACAAAGGTTTCAATAAAGCAAGATCATTTGAGAATGTGGAGGAGTTGTGGGAGAAGAATAATAAAGTTGTATTGAGAGTGGTGCAGGATGCAATAAGGTCTAAAAGAGACAATAAGAAGAACTGCTATACATCAGGGAGGGAGAGAAAAGGAGAAATGTATGGGCAGGCAAATAAGGAGGTGATGAGGGCAGTGTCAAAAGCTGAGGTACGTTTATTGGAGGAGGTGAATACAGAGAAAAACATTTTATAACAGTGAAGGTTGGAGACAAGGTGACTCATAGATTTTAGTCAAATAGAGGAGATAAAAGATGAGCAAGGTGTGGCTTTGAGTGAATGTGCTGGGACCAAAAGTGGGGCACTTTGTAAAGCTGCTCAACCAAGAAAATCCTGCTGTGTTATTTGAGGATGGAGTCCAAAATCAAGTGTTGAATTAGAAGTGGGGAAGTAAAAGAAGCACTGAAAAAGATAAAGGATTGGAAATGGACTGAATGAAATACTGGTGGAAGTGTGGAAGAGTTTTGCGTAAGAGGGAAGAGACGTTGTGGGATTTGATGCAGAAGATTTAAGAACGAGAGAAAATGCCAGAGGCATTCAGTAATGGTGTGTTTGCATCCATCATTAAGGAGAAGGGAGATGTTCAGGATGGAATATTTGAGGTTTAATAAAAATCAGAATTTAGAAGTTGAAAAAAAGTGAAAAAGTATACATACCTAGTAGTGGTACCTGGAGATGGAGAAAAGGGTGCAGAAATAACCCAGAGAGTGCACTGTGGGACCAGGAATAACAGTTAGGCTTATAAAACAGTTGTAGGACCAGCAATGATGTACAGTATTGAGCTAAGACATGGGCAGTGAAGGGAGTGCAGGATATGAAGTTAAATGTGACAAAATGAGAAGGCTGAGGTGGATGTGTGTAGTTACAAAGTAGGACAGAATAAGAAAAGAGAGAACCAGGGATGCAACAATAGTAGGGGACTGTCTGCGCCTGGTGGGATATGGAGTAGATAGGGTGGTCGGAGGAGGATGAGGAGGACAAGGCATGGTTTGAATTATAGGGGGTACTTGGTGGTGGGGGAATCTGACCCCCTTTGTCCCCCCAAATAGGTAAAAACAACAGTTTTAGGGGTTCAATACATTTATATATCCTTACCTGCAATTGTAAATATTATACAAATAATGAATGTTTGAGTGCAATGGAAAGAATATTTTTCGTTGAATGGAAGATTCCGTCTTTCACCGAATTAAAATATTTTTTCCATTGCACAAATGAAAAGCATTCATTATTTGTTTCATATGACATCTAAATAGATCCGCGTCCTTTGATGTTTTACTTAAAATTAGACGGGTGTTTCTTCTCAGAACAGGAAGCCGCGGGGCAGTGGGGCGGAGATGGCTGTCTGTCCGTACAGTAGTTGACTCCGCCCAGCAGGCGACCCCCTGACACACCACTGAGCTCCGCAAGAGCCGTTGCGGACCGAAGCGGAAAATCGCGGTCGGAACTTGTCCAATTCTTCATCTGACAGCGCTTCTACGACCGCTAAAGATGTCCCCGCGAACACTGCATAAGCTTCTAATCGGTTTATGATGTACTGGATTTAGCTTCCTCACATCATGGAGGCATCTATACTATAATTCACCAAATGTCCATCCGTCTGTTCCCGCATCACGCCAAAACGGCTCATCCGATCGCCGTGATTTTTGTTCTGTGTCATCTCTGTAGACCCTGGGGTAACATAGGGGGGTTAATTTTCACGTGCCCCTCATAGTTTTATGGAATTATATACTATCATCTCAGACTAAAGTGTTAGCAAGCTAATTAGCTGCAACTCTTCTTTGTCTGTGAAGTTTTTT
>OMMV01075816.1:0-10268 GCA_900302635.1 Chatrabus melanurus
ATAACCCAAAGATGTATAATTTATGACAATTTAAAGTAAGGGGGGAAAAAAAAGCTAATTCACACATTAAACTATATTAGAAACTCTTTTTATGAAGCTAACCACAGAATCTCAGTGAGATTGCAAATGTGGTGAAACAGCTGAGGGTAGGTAAAGCTGCAGAGATCTGTGGTATCTGTGGAGAGATGTTGGCCTGGCATTAAAAGCAATCTTTGCTTCTATTTGGGGGCCTGGAAGAAAGGACTTGTCCCTGGGCCAAGGTACTCGCAAGTGTCAATCTCAGTATGAGTGGGCGCCAAGTCGCTTGCTGCTGAGTAACCAGATCAGTCCGATTTCATGCCCAAGAACTCAACCACAGACCACATCCTACCTGTGCTAGTACCCACTGAGTGCACCGTGAATATCAGGAGGGTGTCTTTTATGTGGGTTTTCCTAAAGTGTTCGATTGTGTTGTTGGGCTGCTTTGTTGGACATCGTGAGAATTTGTAGGATTCGCATTTAAATTGGTGGACATCATAGATGATCTATACAGAGACACTGTAAGTGCTGTGTGGAGTGGAGGCTTCTTCACAGTCAGAAGGTGTTCTGTCTCCTACTCTGTTCAATGCCTGCATGGACTGGGTGCTGGTGAAGGTCTTGGAATCCAGCACCTCGGGCGCCTTTGTCAATGAGGAAAGGTTCACAGACCTCGACTTCGTGGATGATGTTGAGATCTTTGTGAAATCACTGGATGCCTTGATTGCAGCATTTGAGAAGCTGATTAAGGTGCAATCTCTCCTTGACGTTTGGGCCAACGTAGACAAACGTATTTGCAAACGTCGGTGTCCGCTAGCGTCCGTTAGCATCCGCTAGCGTCCGCCATCCTCCGCCGATGAACGTTGACCGCGTCCAAAACTTTTCAACGAGTTTAAAATTTCTCTTTTTGTAATGGAGTGCTGGCTAACGCCCACCTCCGCTAGCATCATGTTGTGGAACGCCGTGCTGCATTTGAGGTTTGTTACCAAACTCCGGTAACGTGAGTTTTGCTGATGTTTGGCCAACTTTCTCGACTTTGCCCTGCGTTCACCACACACCGGGGTAAACGTTATAGTGTGATTGTGCCTTTAAGTAGTTGGAGTGTCTGAGTTTGCTGTTGTCCTGGATCAAGCCTAAAGTCCAGGCTTTCAATGACTTCCTGGACTCAGCCATCCAAAGGGAATGTGGTAGAAGTGTTGAATTTGTTGAGAAATTCACCTATCTTGGCACTGACATTCCCTCTAGGAGCTCGGCCTATGAGGTTGAAAGATGTGAGGGAAGAGCTAATGGAATGATGAGGTTGCTGGCCAGAGGTGTTTGATGCTGATAGCTTTGCAGGAGAATGAAGGTCCAAGTCTTGAGGATTTTGGTGCTTTCAGTCTTACTGTATATTTGTGTGTCTTGGGCCCTATCTTCCACCCGGTGGAAAGGAGCACACAGCACAACACAAGCGTCATTGGTAGTTTCTGCCTGATGCAGTTGTTGTTTTCACGCCCACCGCTAACGTCGTGTAAATCATGAGGCCACTTGCCCTCATTTGCATGCCCATGGGTGTGCTTGTGTAGAAATTAGGTGTGATCAGGAGCAGCACATGTGCGTTGGTATCGCGAGACAGCAGAAAGTGTTTTTCCCATAAACCAGCAAAAACCTGATCTAAAGTCCAGCACAGTGTATTTCTGGTAAAGGGCGCCATCGTCAGAGAGCCTCACATGACGGGTCCACGATACACATGCACTCTGCACAAAAGGATGCACATTAGCGCATCATAGGACCATGAGACCGCTGATAATGCATCATTAAGATGTGTAACAATCCATACTTTGATACAAAAACACATTATAAACACTAATCACACAATCCAACCTTAATAGAAAAAGAAAGCTCACTCCATCTGAATCACAGTGCACAGATAGAGCTCATGACAGTGCATTCCCAGAGTCAGACTGAACAGTTTTTAACTTACCGTACCTTTAATAGTACTGCAGGTGAGGGGTCTTGGAACTTCCATTCATTCAGGAATTTGCGTGTGAGGTACACCTTATGTGCATAGCCATGTGCGGTGGTCAGTGAAGACTCTTCACTCACAGTGGTTACAGCATGTGTTAATACACCTGTCGTAGCAAGTAACTACACTTACAGAATTATGTTTCTTTTGCTTGCTGATTCTGCACACGCATGCATGCTCTATATGCACCGATCCATTTCCTCACCAGAAAACCTCTCATTTTTCTAAACGTCCTCTGGGTAGCAATGCACAAGGTTCTAGTGCATCCCAGCTTTTAAGGGCAATGACAGTGTGATTTATTTCCTGTTATGCCCACAACACACCCATAACTAATTGGGTGTCTTAATCCAGCCCCTTTGCACCCGGTGCCCTGGTTTGTGCTGAGATTTCATGATGCTTAAATTTCAGAAAGGAGTTTGAAAAGCATTTGCTTCGCCCATTATCGACCATGCATTTTAGGGACCGCTTCCACCAAGCTTTTGCGTTGTCTTTGGCGTACGCGTCAGCGTTTAAATCACTTCTATGTTGAGCCAGTTGAGTGTTTCAACCAAGCGTTCGCGTCAGCTTCGAAGTCGGCGTCGGACGCAACTGACACGACCGCACGGAATTATAATCTCGACGCGCGCGTTTTCTGTGCTATATTTAGCATCCACGTCACACAGAAGCTGAAGGTCCACGTGAATAAACAAATAAATAAATAAATATGAATATGGCTGATAACGTTCATCCTGTAAACGTAGTTCTGGTATGAGGTGGTGATGACTGCCATATTTCTTCCTTGCAACATTGACTGCAACGTTTAATCCTGGCCGACCCGAGCCACCCTTTGAGGAAGGAATTCACTTTGTTGCCATCAGGGTCCAGGTACAGTCTGCCACGATGCAGGACTAATAGGTGTAGAAGGTCGTTTATGCCTACTGCTATCTGTCTTTTAAACTATGAATCTTAATTTGAAGCGGTATGGGTAATTTTTGTTTTTATGTATTTGTGTGTGTTGTATTTATTGTAACTGCTGGCTGTGAAATGATTTGCCCCTTGGGGATAATAAAGACACACCATGACCTTGACTGGATGGACCCACCAACGCTTCTTATACTTTTGAGTGGTTACGGCGGTCAGTGCCACTCTTATTTCATCCTCCATCTCTTCCTCGTCTATTTCATTAAACAGCATCATTGCAAAGATTTTCCATTTGTCAGCTGTGCTGCGCCAATTTTTATTAATAATTATGTGAAATTTCAGGATGAAAAACGCGGAAGCATAATCTTGGTGTAAACAATCGAATGCAAAATGAAACGCTGACGCTAACACCGAAGCCAACGCAAAAGCTTGGTGGAAACGGGCCCTTAGACTGTCAAGATAGGGCCCTTGAACTGTAACCAGTGTCTTTGGTACAAGGTCTCTCTCTGGAGAATCCTTGGGTACTGCTGGAATGACTTTGTATAAATTGAGCGGTTACTTACACAGACCCTTGCATTGTGAGAGGAATTCGCTATGATACTATGGCAAAGTCATGCTCTTCCCAGAGGATGATCCAGGGTGCAGGTGCCTCAGTGCTGAGAATCTCAGCAACTGGAAAAAGCCAAGGGGACTCCCACATATCACCTGGCTACAGCAGATAGATGCCTACATTCGGGAGGTGGGGATGCACCAGTTGTCTACTGGAGTGGTTGCCAACAAAAACCCAGAGCGGTTCTAGACTGTGGTGGATGTGGTGACACACTGTATCAGTGCATGCTCCCAGACCTGACCTATATAGGGATAAAACCATGACCACATAGTGCGTTGACAAAATATAAGATGAAACAATAAGTCCTGAATAGGGTTAAAAAGCTCAAACCAGAGAATGATTGGTATATATGAATGCACTGATTATCAGAGTAATTGCTGAATTGAACTTTTGATAGACTTTTAATGGAGTGCACCTTTGACCTCCTGCCTCAATACCACAGGTGATGTTTGAGCCATATTATATCTGAGAGATTGACTTCAGCATCTTATTTTTCATGCACAGCAAACTCCATTGTCATATGACTATGTCCTGGTGGCCAAGACGCACCAGGAGAGAGAAGCTTTCAAGAAGCAATCCAGATTTATTGAAGAATTGAAAAGAAAGAACTTGAGAGTCACAGTAAGTTTGTAGTAAAACAGACTGTCTGCATATTTTACACCTTATGCATCTTTGTCAAGTCATGATAATAATCTGTGAACAAGTGTTGCCAAGTGTTGTCTTTTCTATTAGAAAATAATAGATGACGAGCTCGTCTTCTACGGGATCCAAGCGCCTAAAGAAATATTTGAGAAGTACAGGTATCTGCTCAAAGTGTCTGATGCCTGTAACTGGAGCTCTGATCAGAACATCGTGTCTCTCACCACCAGGTAAAACATGTTAAAGTCTGTGAAGGAAGAGCAGCGTTTAAAAAAAAAATATATTTTTTTAATTTTTTTTATTCTACTCCAGAGTTATAGATATGTAATGTTATTTGAGAAGTTCATTTATGTAATTTGCATGATGTTATTATAAATGCACTAGTTCCTGCATCACAAAAAAATGATCATCAAATACTGCACATTTAGAATATGATTCTGCTTCTAAATTTGTAAAAACCAGATGCAGATTACATCTATATGCTTGTATCAAGAAGTATTTTTTTGGAGCATTTCAATACCAGTGCCTGTGTGGTATCTGTGTTTCAGTATTTTTTAAATTTTTTTTGTTTAAGACTCAGACTAATGTAACCTTAATCTGTTTTTTTTTATTAAAAAAAAATTTTTTTTTTTATACCTTCTCAAGCTCGCATTCTAAAATTAACAATACCTAGGTGTGTATCTAATCATAGTCGACACATTTACTGCCAGCTTTTGGTTGTTGACATTTTGTGAAACTCTCTGCTGTTGGATCCATTTCACTCCCTACTCAACGTGCACTTAAAATACTCTGTCTGACCCCACATAGCTATTTAACTGATCTTACTTATTACTTTTTTAAAAACAATAATGATACCGAAAATGATTGCAAGGTCATTTGGTGAGTGCTGACTCATTTGGATTAGAAAGTGTTGCATAGAGACCGCTAATGATTTTGTAATAATTTGCTTAACAAATCAGCACTTGTCAGGAGTACCTGGCTGCAGACAGTATGGCGGACCTCCACGACCTCCGTAACCTCCGCAGTTGGCACGTAACCTACACAGTGGCAGTTTGGTATTAAGGCATTTTATTATTTTCTACTTGTATAGAAAACACTGGCGCATTTTGATTGTATTAATTTTAGGGAATTGGTACAGCTTGTATCTCACCGAGAGAGACCGTTTGGCGACTGTGACGACTGAATTTTTAAACGAGTTCGTGACGAATTTGAAGTTTTTGGCGAACCAGGCGACCACGATTTCTTTTGACCACTGTGGAGTGGCTCCTGAGCAATATTGTGTGTGCTGCGTGCGCGTGACTCCCGTTTTTCTCGCGTGCGCTCGCAGCGTTGTTATTGCACAAATGTTATGGAGATATTTATCGTATTAAGTAGTTATTGAATTGCAACTATTGGAATATTTATTGATCTGTGTACGGGGGAAGAAACGTCCATGAAGAACTGATCCCGCTGCGTGTGTCTGTGTGTGTGCGGGTGTGCAGCGGGACGCCGTTTTATCGTTCACTTTTCCCTCTCTCTCTCATTCTCTCTCTGAAGTGCGGCTATTAAAATTATTGACTTGCAACTATTGGAATATTTATTGATTTTTGTACAGGGGATAATGAACTGATCCTCCTGCGTGCGTGCGTGCGTGTGTGCGTGTGTGTGTGTGTGTGGGACCCGGTATCTCTGTCTTTTTTTTGGCTGGTCTTCACATTCTATGTCCACTTGCCAAGGGGGTCGCATGTTATTTTTTCGAGACGAATTAAAAAGAACTGTGTGTGAGTGGGAAGAGGTCCGCTGCGGACTCCCAGGCAACTAAACAGACAAATTTGGGAGTTTATACGGACACGTCGGTGAACATTAGCGGTCGCTTGTTCGCCACCAGGGTTTTCAACATGTTGAAGATCTGCACACGACTGATGGCGCCTGCAACTACTTTGGGAAAGCGGATATTGATTCAGACTGCTTACAGAATATTTGCAGACTGCATTGCCACCAAGTGCAGAATTAGACGAATGGCTGTTCATCTCTGTCGCAAATCGGTCGCAAGCCCGGTGAGATAGGGGCTTATATAGTTGAATTTTGCTGTAGGAGCAGTTGAAGATGGGTGGAAAGTTGGTCTTTTTGTGCCCTTGGTAGTATCTTGTTTTTCATTTCAAGTCACAATTCCTTTAAGTTACACAAATATTTTCAAAAGTGAGACGCACCTCCTGGAGCAAAACTGCACCTCAGTTGCAGCATCAGTATACAAGCCATGATGCTCACTCTGGGAAGAGGCACCCTGCCGCTACTGCCATTGCACATCAACACGCACCTGCTTTGGTGATCAGTGCAGTCGTTCTAACAATGGTGGAGAAGACTATGAACAGTTGTTCCACAGACATGCATGCTATCAGTAGGCGAGTTTCCTTTACCCTTCAAATTCCGCAGTTTGAATTGAAAATACGCTTAATGAAAACACGTTTATTTAAAAAAAACTCTCAAATGTCGTAAAAACGTTTTTACGCTCGCATGAGGTGGTTTTTCAGGTAATTTGAAAAAGCCTTTTTTTTTTTTTTTTTAAACTACAATTTTTCTGCAATTAGAGGTCACATGACATACAAAAAGAGTCACGTGACATTCTTAAATACATGGTGCAGTACGTGTGAATGGAGTAAGAGACGGAGAGCTTGTTAGATCTGATAAGGGATGACAATATAAAATATTGGATTGGAAAAAAACCCATGAAATGCCAGTATTTAGCAGGACGTACCCATCCATGAGTATTGGAATGACGGTTATTGCGAGAGGACAAAACCCACCAGTTGCATTACACCACTCAATGGAAACTCTGTCATTTTCTTAATGCGTTATGTCGACATTCTGAAAATATCACTTAACTTTTGCACAAATCTATAATTTAATAGAAACCCAGCTACTGACTACATGACTGTCACGGCTAATTTAAAGCGTGTATCATCCATTGCTGTTTAGTGTGTGCATTCAGGAGGAGAATCTAGTGGTCATTCTGGTGGCACCAGAACACACAAGCATGTCTCGGTTCCCGACCACGGTGCAGCTCCTGGCGGGGAAACTGTGGCAGCTTCCATAACGCAGAGACACACTGTCTCATCAGGGTAGGGCGATCCTCCATCTCCCAGTGATAGACCAACAGCTGTGGGCCTGGCCAGTGAACAGAATTACTTGCAAAGGCTAGGACTATCCCCTGGAGTAGTGCGTACTAATCAGAGCGTGAGAGCCCTTTCTTCTACAACATGTTATGGGGGTAGATGGTTTGCATTTCAGTACTGCTGCGCAGACAGCATCAGATCTGACATCTTGTGCCCTATCTCTGGTGTTAACCTACCTTCAGACGTTGGTAGATAATGTTTTGGTTCCATATGATTAAAGCGTATGCTGCACACATTTCATCCTCCCATGAGGGCTATGGAGGTAGATTGGTTTTCATGCATGCTTTGGTGAAGAGCTTCTTAAAGGGAGTCAGACGACATAAACGTCTTGTGCTCTCTAGCACCACAGTGGGTTCTACCCTTGGTGCTGTGCGCTCGGGAGGGGCCCCTCTTTCAAGCTGATAACCCAGGTTCTCCTCCGATAGAGTGAGTGACCTGTGTGCACTGTCAGTCTCACCGTCCTGGCTTTCTGTTGGAGAGGACAGGAGTGCACACGTTTTACAGTCAAATCCCTCATTTACACCCAAAGTCCGATGAACTATTTTCTGTTGAGAATTCTTTCCCTCGAGGGGTTCTTCCCCCTGCGACACAGAAATTGAGGTAGAAGAAATGACTTACCGACTCTTCCCAGCGTGTGCTTTCCCTCACTATGTTTTGTGCACAGCAAACTTTAGATTGATACAGCAGCTGTTCACTAATTACAGTGGGTACTCGCAAGGTCTGGGTCTGTGAAAATTGTGTCCGTCTCACACAAGTCTACAGTGCAGTGGGAGTGGAGCATCCACAGGCCGTCTGTCTCCACAAATGCCATATCCTGATCCACAGCCCTCGGGAGAGGGAGGACAGTGACAGACCTCTGTACAGTGGCATCATGGGCACCTCAATGCCCTTTCATCTGTTTCTGTCTCTGCGATGTCTTCTCTGACTTCCCTCCCTGACTCGTTCGGTTTTAGACATGATCGATGGCAGATAATGTGTTGTCAGATCTGGTGTTTTTACACACATGCCAAACGAGCGCCTCTAATCTCATCATCATGGATTAGGGAGCTGCATGGTGAACCATTATGGTACGTAATCTGAATTCCATCCTTCTGCAAGTAGCAGCGGTGTGTGGAGGGAGTGTAATATCACTCTGTCCCTCTTTTTCCACAAAGGGCTGACATGGCGGCGTCCATTGAACAGTGTTGAACAATCGGTGCCTCCCTGCCTTACTGTGCTTCGCATTAAGGTGTTGTGAACTGGTACATGTTATCTGCTTGTGGACCTTGGTGTCACTGTGAAGACAAGTGATTGCTGATTGACAAAAGCATAGTTGTTAGGCAACAGGGATGCATGTGAATGTTGATAACAGGATAGTGATAGCAAATGAGCTCTGGGAAACTAGATATGGACATTGGATCATGACACAATCCCTGTCTCCTGGGGCATCTTCCGATGGCCCAAAACAAGCAAATAAATAAACAAACAAATGTGCACAAGCAGGGAGAGGCCAGAAGTTGGGACAGGACAGCAGGAGCAGGGCACGAAGGCCGAAGTATGGGATGGAGGTTCAGGGGCCATCTGTGAGGCAGATTTCTGGAGGCCGCTTTCCAGAGATCACCTTTACCTGAGGGGGCGGCAGGAGCAAGGTGGTGGTGTTATCTGGAAAGCCATTGTCTTGCTTTAGTATCAAAGGTAGTGGCGATCTCCTAAAAGTTGCCACCTTGCTCCTGCTACAGCGGTGGAATCCTCAAGAAAGCAGATGCCTTGCTCCTGTACCCCATGCAGCAGTGATCTCCAGAAGGGAAGACAAAACATGTTTGGAAACAGCTGGGAGCATAATGATCTTTGATACAACAGAGTGGTACAGAGGAGCTAGGTTATGAAGAATGTAGTGCAGGTACTGACACTGAAGATGATGCAAACAAAACAGTAGATGATTCAGGGACATGGGAGGTGGTGAAACGGTATGCAGAAGGCAACACAGGGACCGATACAGGAAACAAAAAAAGTGGTGGGAACAAAGTGGTGTCTGACAGAAAGCAAGATTAACTGTCACCGGAGGGAGAGATTATCTTAAATTAGATTAGTACTTGGTTGAGAACGGGGGAAACGGATATTGATCTGGGTTGTAAATCCACGTAGGTAACTTGCTGCAAAAAATCAAAAACAGGTTTTCAAGTTCAGGAAAACAAGAATATACCCATTCCTCAGAATCTACCAAAAAATAATTCAGGATGTTTTCTTTCTCCAAGGTTTTGCTTGATCTATGAAATTTCTCAAAAAGCTTTTGAAAAGATGGGGGAAAAAAAGAGAATATGATCTATTTGAGAGTTAGTAATGCTTAAGGTCATGATGGGAGTGCTGACTGGGTTCAGTACTGTACACAGTCTACGATCAGGATTGCAAAGACAGGAACCCAGGTGAACGGCTACTCAAACAGTGGTGAAAAAGTAACATTTATTGACGGCAGTGACAAAAAAGGTGAAAACGCAAAACGGCAAGACCTGCTGATAAGATGAACAAGAGGGGAAGTCTGTGAACCAAACGGAACAGGAAGAAACTTGGTAGCAGAGACTGATGCAGAGCTGAGGGAGGGAGCGTTAATTTAACACTTTGATGAGATGATTGAAGACATGTGGATGCTGATTGACAAAATGTGGTTAAGCAACAGGGAGGAGAGTGAATGTAAGTTCATAGACCCTAAGAAACCAGGATACTGATGGCAGATGAGTTCTGGGAAGCTGGGAAATTACGTTCACATTTTTTTGTTTGTTTTTTAGTGTGTGTGTGTGTGTTTATATATGTGTGTGTGTATATATATATCTATATATATATAGATATATATATGTATATCACACTACTGTGCAAAAGTTTTAGGCACCTTTAAAAAAAAAAAAAAAAAAAAAAAAAAAAATAAAAAAAAAAAATTTTAAAACAAAAAAATGCCCCCAGGCATCCTCGTCAA